>CP135577.1:7476206-7553435 GCA_032401905.1 Swietenia macrophylla | reverse complement strand
AAAAGTAAAAGTTGAGATTAATTTAATTTTTTAATTATGAAATGCATAAAATACTTTCATAGAAATAAGTTTTTTATCCAAAAAGAATAACTAATTACTATAACGAATATATATATTTAAGAATATTAAAAAAATATTAGTTAAATATTTATTATTATGATTATTTTTAATCAAAAATATAATTACAGCTCAAATTAAAAGCCAAAAATAATTAAAAATTTTAATATATTAATAAATATTAATATATTTAAAAGTAAATAATATTTTTGTATAAATAAAAAAACAATGAGTTCCTTTCAATTGTTGATTCTATTGTGCAATTATTTCATTTCCTTTTCTCTTTTCTTTTTTTCTTATCTCTTTTCATTAAAAACAAGAAAAATTTTCAAATTTAGCCACTTTTAAAAATTAATTTATGAAAATAGTCACATTCATAATTCATTAAGCAAGTGAGCCAACTATAATACACTTGGACAAAAATGCCACCACAGCCACACCAAATCAAATTCTTTCTTTCTTCTTCCCCTTCCATTGTTCTCATCTCTCATTCTTTCTCTTGTTTCACAAATATTTTTCAGCCAATTTTTGGTAAGAGACAAAAATTATAGATCAAAAATTTAAAAGTTAGAATTGTACTCTTACCTTAGGCGAGTTCAAATGTAAATTGTTGCATGTATGAGTTAATTATTTTTTTGGCATAATTTCGAGTTTAAATATAGTGTTGGTCTAAGAAATGTTGAGAAAATTTGAGATTTTGTATTTGAAAAAGTGCTATTTTGCATAATTAATTGTTGTATGTGTTATGCTTTTTATTTTGTTTGGTTTGATGTAATTTTGTTGTGTTTGGGGAATTGTTGCCAAAAAATTTGAGATTTTATTGTTTAAAGTATGATTTTTTTAGAATAAGTATTGTATAAGTTGGTGACGTTGATTATGTTTGGTATTGATGTGGTTGAATCTTGGAAGGCTGAAAAATAAGTTGAAAGACCAAAAAATATGCAATGAAGTACCCAATTTCGATGATCACAAGTGGTAACCGAAAATGGGTTAGTGGGGGTGTGTATATTAAGTTTTGAAAATTTTGTTATTTGAAAAAAAATTCAGGGATTTATTTGTCATATTTTAAAATATTTTGCCAATTTGTATAATTTACAAAATAAATAAATGTATAAAGCTAATTTGTATAATTTGTATATTGTCAGTGGAAATCTATTTTTTTAAATAGATATATAAAGTTTTAAATTGCCATTAAATTTACTTGATTTAAAGTTGAAATAAATGTATAATAAATTTTTGAATATGAGTATTGAAAATTAAAAATTTTACTGTTTATTTAATAGTTGTACACATTTTCATAAAGTTGTATTGATTAGTTATTATTTTAGAAACCCTTTATTTTTTTTCTATAAACTAGACATCTAAAACTTTAAATTTTTCCTAGATTCACTTTAATTGTTGTTGAAACGAATGCGTAATAAATTTTTGAAGTAAAATATTACAATATAAAAATTTTACTGTTAATCTAACAGTTGTGCACATTTTTGTAAAATAGTATTGATTGGATATTATTTTTGAATTATCTTTCATACACACACACACACACACACACACACACACACACACAAACTCACAGAATATAAAGTTTTAAATTACCATTATACTTGCTTAATTTGGAGTTGAAACAAATGCACAGTAAATTTTTAAATATACATATTGAAACCAAAAAATTTTACTATTTATCCGATGTCTGTAAACATTTTTATGTATTGATTAATATTTTTTTAGAATTTTCTTATTTTTTTTTGCATAAATTAAAATTTATAAAGTTTTAGATTTTTACTAAACTCGCCGAAATTGGATATGAATATGTACTGAATTTTTAAAGATACATATTGAAACCTGTTTTTTTAATTTTAATCACTCCTCCAATTTTTGTCACCATTTTTGGTGATTGAAATTTGGTCAATAGGGTGTGTTTGTAATATTTTACAAAGTTTATAAATTGAAACCAAAATTTAAGGACTTATTTGTCATATTTTAAAACTTTTTGCTAATTTGTGTAATTTATAAAATTTTAGAGATTATTTTAAACTTTAATTTTTTTATTTTAATCCATTATTGTGGTGGTTTCTACACACAATAGGTAGTCAAGTTTTGTTTACTTTGTCTTAATTTGAATAATTTTTGTTATTATTTGAAAATTTTGTTAATTTTAAAATATTTGGGTTAATTTATAAAATGGACAAATAGTAATTTATTTTTGTTATGCAATTTAGTTTGTTACTGTGCTAATGTTGATGTTGTGACTTTTTTTTCTAGAAATTTTGGTACATATTTGTCATAATTTGAAAGTTTAATCTCTTTAGTGACTTTATATTGTACATTTGAACAAAACAAAATGGTGAAGCCTTTAAAAATACTGAAAGTTCCAAAAAATGACTAGTTTGATGGCATTATAACTTTTTTATCCTATATATAGGTGATAGAAAAAAAAAATTGACGCTGGAACAAAAAATGATTTTTGAGTAAACTTGCTTTAGTCATTTTCTTGACATTGGGTTCATTTATTTCTCGAATAACTTCGTACATTAGATGTTGTTGTAAAAGATTATTATCATCGAAAATGATAATAGTGTTCTATACTTTTTGTGTGAGACACAATCATTAGATTTTCTAAACCAAAATTTGCATTGTTAACAAGTTTAAATATTAGACATTATCTAAATAAAGCACATGGTAACCATCAACTCGGGAACTAACATTTTCAAGATAAAGTCATTTACTTCAGTGAGCTATATAATATATATGATGCCATTGATTTCAATAGGATAGACAATGTTGACACAGTTAAATTATTGCTATATTATTTGCTTGAGTGATTTTTATTTAGTAAAAGTTTTCATTACATTATTAACAGTTGAATATTATATACAGTGGATGATCCAGACAATTTAATATATATTTACTGAGATTTACAGAATATCTATATAAGAGTTTAAGCTGCATAATGTAGAAAATGCAATATATATATATATATATATATAAAAGAAAAAGCTTGCCACTCGTAAAGGAAAAGAAAGTAAATACACATTTTGATATGATTTATTTGGATTTATCATTACATTTCAAGAATGACTTAATCACTAATTTCGATATATGTGAATTTATAGCTATTATATCTTAATTACTGAGGTAACATAAGTAATGCTTAGCATGTTATATATTGAGTAGTGTGGGATATACGAGACCATTACCTATGTAGGCACATCGTATGCTTGGCATCAAGGTGATACATATTCACGAATACTTTGTTGAACTTCCACCAAAGTTCACATTAAAGCATTAGAATTCATACGCAACTTTATAGAAAATGAAAATATAAACATGCAGTAATTGATGTTTAGTAAATATTCTTCACTTTTTTGTAATGTAATCATTAACATTTTGTATGCTGGCTGAAGTGAATAGGACCTTGAAGGCAGAGATTAGGGAGATGGGTAAGGTATATTTTAAGTTTTTAAAGGCATTATCCCCACTTGTGTTGTAAAAATACGAGGGGAACTTATTGGTGGATAATTTGACTATTAAATCTCGCAGTAATATGGTGATTTATTTTCGTTTATTAAATTAAATGAATCACACCTTAATTTATTATTATTATTTATAATTCTATTATTATTTTGTAGATCACACAACTATAGCAACTTAACTAACATCACAATCACTACATATAGATCACAATGATAAAATGCTAATCAGATAAGTCTCGCAATAGCTAAAGAAACCTCACAACGGTCAAATGGCCTATTGAGTCCTAAATACTCAATAGACATTTAATTTGTAAATTAGACATTTAATGTAGTCATATTTGTTATCTGAAAGTCATTATAATCTCTTTGTACTTCATCTTTCTAAGTTGTACCTTGTATTGTATCATGTGTGATAAATATTTGACATAATGATTTCAATATTAAATATTTATTTGACTACTAATGTAATTACACAGTTTTTACTACATTTCAGCATTTTTTGGTAAAAATTTTACTAGTAAAAATTTGTTGGTACAAGTTTAATTTAAAGAAGTTGTACTTGAAACAAATATACAAACTATAAAACTAAACAGGCTTTTGAAATAAGATTGTTAATAATTTGTTACATCAATTAAAATACTTTTTATTTAATTTGAAAAATTCAAAAATAAACAAAATAAAATTATCAAGTTTGTCAAGTGAATATGGGTTTCATCTTTGATTCACTAATTCAATTAATCTATGTTAATGTTAGCTGATTCATACATATATCACTAATATAATTAAAAAATATCATTCATAGTCAAAGCATATAATTGCCTTGTTTTTTCATATTATTATTACATAATAATATAATTGAAATATCTAATTAACATAACATAATTAAAATATTTTTATAGCATTGTTCAAAAAGATCTTTGATAATAACATGATAGAATTAAAGAAATACGAGGACCTGTGATAGTTATATTATATTTACTCGGTGGGGAAGCAATTATATTCTGACATGTCTTTTGATTATAGCTTACTTATTTGCAACGGGAGCATGCTCTTTAAATAATATCTTCTTCTACTAATGGCATTTGTTATTTTTTGGGTTGGCCAATGTAAATATGTCCTCTCGATGGCTTACTTACAATGGCACATATCTCAAATAATATCACCCACTCATACTCATCATTAATAGGGTAAATGAGGTTCACACATGCCACAAAAAGTGAATTATTTGTGTAATAATGCAAATAAAAAAGTTTTAATTGCCTCAAATGTTTCTCATTGCCACTAACAAATGCGCGTATAGTAATTATTGTAAATCAAATACTTGGTAACTATATAAATATTTTTTTTGTAAGTTTATACTTATATATAATCTGTATTTTTAACTTTAAACACAAATCGATTTATTAGATAAACTGTCATTGTGCGTGCCAACTATACATGCTCTTTAACTACTTTTTGTGCTACATCAATAAGAAAACTTTTTAACGTAGTTGCTATCTTTCTTTTATCATAAAATTATTTTTGCAAAATAAAATAGATTAATTAGTTAAAGCAACAATGAAAAGGGTTTGTGTGTCTTTCAAGAATACATTAATATTTTTTGCAATGTTTGTAGTCATCGTATCATATCTATGGATAGGAAAATGAGATCATGCCCACAAATGAGATCCATCTTCTATCTCCAAATAATTTGAAACTTTTACATACATAGCTTATAATTTTGACATGATTTCAGTGAACTCACCTAGTCGGTACACTTTCGCTGCAAGAAAATATCCTGACATGAATGTATATATATTTTTTATTTCATCTTAAATTTTATCTTGACATTTCCTTGTATGTGATAGGTACAAAAACCATGCAAGGTTTCAAGGCAATTTTGACTTTTGCCTTTACTAAAAATTGGTCAAAATATATTTGCAAAATATGAAAGAGAAGGAGAGATAAGAATGAAGGGGAAAAAAAAGAATTATGTTAGCCAAAGAGGTATTTTTATCTAAATATATTATGTTTGGCTTATTTGATTAATCGATTATAAAAATGGTTATTTTAATAAATTAATTTTAAAGCAGTTAATTTTAAAAATTTTTCTAAAAACAAACACATCTTTAAACAATAAAACTCTTTTTACAACCTTTAACAAACATTAATAGTGAGCCATTAATTAAGATTATTAAATTTTTATCCATCTTTATTTAATCACTATCAATGTAGGAAAGAGTTTAGGAATAACAATCCATCACCTTAATATCAATAACATAGTGAGACTATCAAAATAAAAATGTGAAAAAAAATAAATTAGTGATAGAGTAAAAATAAATTAATTAAAAAAGTAAATAAGTAAAAATGTAATGAATGAGGTAAGAAAATTTTTTATTTCTTTTTAATTATCATGATTCATATATTTTTTTCTTCGCTCTAATTAGATAATCTTATTATATTTTTATAAATTAAATAATTCCTTCTTGTCATTACATTAATGTGATGATACCATTAAGACTCTCTCTCAATATAGAGTATAATTTTAATTTTAATGTCTATCTATATTGTTATGTATAATATTTTACTAAATATTTTATTATATTTCGATATTATAACCGAGATTAAATAAACAAGTTTGATAAATTGTAATGTTACAATAGCTACATTGTAGTTTTGACATGATTTTTTTCCCTAGAGAATATAACAAAAGTTTGGCACTCCCACCACTATGTCTTGAAAAATAATTGAAAACTTCTATTTATAAAAACTTTTCAAAAAATTAAAAAAAAAAACGAGGACATTTCAGGAATTTCATAATCATTTCCCAAGAATATACTTCGATCATTGCGTTAAAAACCAAACGGCAACGAAGAATATACTTCAACGTGCGTTAAAAACCAAACGGCTAAGGGTGCACCTTTAGCTTTGTGCTTTTCCCTCTTCGACTATGACCAAGTACTCGAATCATTTCACAGTTCTGTGGTTACTTGATCTCTATGTATGCTTTAACGCGGTCTTGACCGTCGTATTCGGTTATCAACATCATGAACCCCAACAGACCGTCAGACTGCGAACAA
This sequence comes from Swietenia macrophylla, assembly GCA_032401905.1. Taxonomy (NCBI): domain Eukaryota; kingdom Viridiplantae; phylum Streptophyta; class Magnoliopsida; order Sapindales; family Meliaceae; genus Swietenia; species Swietenia macrophylla. Next base: position 7,546,846 of record CP135577.1, on the reverse strand, counting down.
CGCCGGAAAATGATCTTCGGTTGCGTGCAGGTGCACCCTTCAAAATCGCTCTGTTCGCCGACTTGCATTTTGGAGAGAACGCTTGGACGGATTGGGGACCACGCCAAGATGTTAACTCTATCAAGGTCATGTCTACGGTGCTTGATCAGGAAAGTCCAGGTGATGTCTCCTTGAATTTGAACTTTTGTATTTTATTAAGTTTTGCTGGAAATTAGTCGTGAAATGAAATAAATAGCCAACGCGTAGCTCAAACCTTAAGAGCAGTAAAGGAAAATATCAGAATTTGCGTTTTGATATGGGTTTTTGTTTAGTCTGCGTTTGGTTGCACAGACGGATTCTCTGAGTTAAAAAGGATTAATGACTAAATTGTCTATTTTCTTTTAACCGATACACAGGAGCTTGTGGGTTTTATGATCTTGCTGTAAGAAGATAAGAAGGCATTTTGTGTCCCCAGTGAATGAGCTGTGAATATTGAGATGAATGGTGCGATAAGTTTCTATTTTGCAAACTAGAGCTATTCCTACAAGAGGCAATGGTGGAGAAATTATATATGAGCCAAAGCAAAGAAATGCGAAAGATGTCATTATTGAAAAAATGGGGGACAGTGCACTCTCGAACTCTGCAAACCCAAGAATTCCAATTTGATTTTCTCTTTTCACTTTGAAAACCTAAAGTCAAATGGCTCTGGAAAAGTTGAGGAATAGTCAGACTCAAATAACCTATGTAAATCAAATAACTTGACTAAACCCTTACAAGACTTTATAATTTGGGTAAAGTTGCGTGTAAAGTTTTTGTTGGGTAAATCACAAACATTTAGAATCTAAGCAGGTTCGAGTTCAAGATACCATTGCAATTTCACAGCAGTCTTCATTCATGATACAAGTGCAAGTTTCCTTTTATTTCATATTTCACTTGTGCTATATGAGAATGAGTTTGTCATGAAAGGGCTGGCAAAATTTTAAGTCAGGGAAGTAGCTTGACATAATTATGTAATTGAGTTTGATCTCATCTGACAAGTTGTCAGCATGACTAATGACAATGCCTTGCAAGAAAGAAAAAGTAATTTTGAAAAGTTATGCCCTTGATATGTAAATGGATATTAAACTTTCCTGCAACTCACTTGTTTCTTTTTTCCACTCCTTTTTTCTGAAATGAACTGAATGAAATTACAGATTTTGTCATATACCTCGGAGATGTTATTACAGCCAACAACATACCAATTGCAAATGCAACCTTGTATTGGGATCAAGCAATCTCTCCAACAAGAGAAAGGGATATACCATGGGCTAGTATATTTGGAAACCATGATGATGCACCATTTGAGTGGCCATTAGAGTGGTTTTCTGCCCCTGGAATTCCACATCTTTGCTGCCCTGCAGGCAATTCATCATATTCAGGTCAGCATGGAGTTTGAAATATGGGATTGGCTGGTTGGTGAAAATCTGTCATACTAGGCAATGCTGACCTATTGCTGAATCATGTTGCTGGTATTCTGTGGGATTGTGTTTGTTATTCAAATGGCTTAAATTGACAAAAACTCTTTTTTTTTTATGTATTGTTGACTAACCTGCAGAACATATTATTAATTTAAATAAAGACCATTCATGGATGACTACTTTATTTAAGGAGGAAATGTTTTTCATAATTAAAGAAAGAAGCAACACGTATTACATAAAATCAATAAAGTATTACAAGGAAATGATGTCATTTTGGATTATATGGTCATTAAGTGTTGTTGGCAATCAAATATGTTATCTCATTTGATCATGAATTTTGTCAAGAGAAGTGAGAATATAAGGGTGACAGTCTGATTTGTAAGCTCAACATTTCTTCATATTTTGATGAAGATCCCTTTGGACTACATGCTCGCACTTCTAGTTGTGATCTCTTTATGTGTTTTTTTTCCCATGCTTGATAAAGGAGGGATGATTTCTTTATCGTGGTGAATTAGTGGGCCTGTATGCAAAACTGATAATGCTTTATAAGATATTATCTACCTCTTATTGCCACTTGATATTTCCTTCTCCTAAGTGGGTCATAAAATCCATTCCAGGGGAAGAAGACTGTGATTTTAGAGGTACACATCGTGTGGAGCTGATAAAGAAAGAGACCAATTCAAACATGCTTTCACGTTCTAAAAGTGGTCCTAAATATCTATGGCCAAGTGTTTCCAACTATGTCCTGCAAATTTCATCATCGCATGATCCATGGAGGGCTGTGGCCTATATGTATTTTCTAGATTCTGGTGGTGGCTCCTACCCCGAAGTTATATCAAGTGCCCAAGCAGAATGGTTCCGACATGAAGCTGAAAAGATCAATCCTGACTCAAGGTAGAAAGCCTATTGAAAGAGATTTTAGATAGGATGGATGTATTGTACCAATGTTTTAAATACTAATTAATTATTCATTTCACGCACAGAGAATATGTTAAAATGAATTCTTCATTTCACTCACAGAGAATATGTTAAAATGAAATCTTCCAAATTTTTACGTCCTTTTGGAAACCAAAAGGATTTCTAATTAGTATTGTTATGTCCAAACATATAAGCTTAAACTTTTAGGCCATATGTTTACTTTAACTTGGTATCAAAGCCATGTTTGACCCTACGATCTTGTTATAGTCTTGTGTTAATGCATAGTGAAGTGTTCTGTGCATGGATCCACTTGACAAGTTGGTTGAGTGAGTCCATAGCCTTGCATGTTGGGGGAGTCAGAGCTTCTTGTATCTTTACTTTCAAGCTTAAGTTTGTAGGTTAAGTGGTAACTTTAACAAGTTCAAAATGCTTTCTATTGAGAGTTTGATGTTCATCAGTTAAAAGGACTCCCGTTAAAAAGCAATTGCAAAGACTTAGTATTTTCTTTGTCATTGTTTCCTTTGTTTTCTGTTCAATGAAATGATATATAGTTTCAACAGGGTTCCTGAGATAGTTTTTTGGCATATACCAAGTAAAGCTTACAAGAAGGTAGCTCCGAAGTTTAGAGTACACAGGCCTTGTGTGGGTTCAATTAACAAGGAAAGAGTTGCAGCTCAAGAAGCTGAAATGGGTATAATGAAAATTCTTGTCAAAAGATCTTCTGTCAAGGTGAGAACGTAAATTGCTTATTTATACTGACAACTACTTGCTTGACATCATGCATAGAAAAGTGTCATTTGTCTATGGAAGCTCAAAATCTACATATGTAAGTACATGTACAAGCACATACAGTTATGATGACTAGGATGGCTGAATTAAAATTTTCTTGAATGACAAAGCCTTTGGCTTGGTGAAAATAATGACACATTTAACTAGAAGGAGACAATTAACCAAATCGCTTTGGTGTCTGAAGGTTGTTTTTAGGTTTCCGAAGAGTGGTGTTACAAGCCTATGTAAACTTGGATTACTGTGGGGTTACTACCCAACAAACTTGTTCTAGGCTAAAAGAACTAAATCTTTTCAAACCAGTTCTTATAATCTATTTGAAATGGCATTTAAAACTGGAAGACAAGTAACTTCTAATGCATGTTTTAATCTCTGAAATGTTCTCAAGAAATGATCTTTTGCTAAAGGACCAACAGGGAAACTTAAGAAGGAGAAGGGATTTTTTTCTTCCACCACTGAAATTTTAAAGATTCTGTTCTGATGTTTCTTATAGGATTTGACAGTTTTTCATTGTCTGCCGTTACTGCATGGAGCAAGAATTAAAATGGTATCTACCTAGACTGAAATTGGAGTGTCTATGGAACATTCCAAGGTTTTTTTTTTTCCATAATTTTTCCTCATTTTAATGGAGCCTTAATGCGTAACATCTCCAAATTGCTTGCCCCATATCTCAAGAATTGTCTTTGCTTATGTTTTTGTACATACTCCCTAAATGTTTAGTTTTATGTCAAGTAATTGCTGGGGATATCTGAGGGCAAGAGCTACAATTTTTGACAAACCCAAACTATCAAAATTAGAAATTATTGGATGATGAAATTGACTTGGATTTTCCATATGTGTTAACATCAAATTCAAAAAGATGGAAAAAGACCATTGAACGAGATTATGGAAACTTCCATTAAGATAATGTTCGGCTGTGACGATTCATTTCTTTCTTCTTTCTGTGAAATCCTGAGTAGGGACCACACCCTATGTGTGGTTTAGATTATTGATAGCTGAAATTGAAATGAAGCTATGACTTTGGCTTTTCAATTTTTTTTTCCTTAATCGTAAGGTAATGGGTCCAATTGAATTGTTTGTTCTCTTTCACATGGAATGCAGGCAGTGTTTGTAGGACACAACCATGGACTAGACTGGTGTTGCCCCTACCAAAAACAATGGCTTTGCTTTGCTAGACATACTGGTTATGGTGGCTATGGAAATTGGCCTCGAGGTGCTAGAGTTCTGGAGATTACTGAGCAGCCTTTCTCTCTTAAGTCTTGGATAAGAATGGAAGATGGTTCTGTACATAGTCAAGTTATTTTGAGTTCTTAACTTGTATCATATATACAAAAGTTTGAATATATTTGTTCTGACAATCTCTTAATGAATGGTGGGTCCCTTATTTTGATTTTGCTTTTCACTTTTGTGATAACAGTGGCAGTAATTAGAAATATTCTGAATGTTTGTGGTGTACCTCATTACTGATATGTTATCGACCAAACTAATAACCAGTTGAAGATCATGAAAAATGATTAGGGTTTTCTTGTAATTTTATTTAATTTTGAAATTATAGTATTTCTAGTTAGGCTCTCTTTGGAATTGTTATATATTTACTTTATTTTAAAGGCACGTTCGTCTAGTACAATAATCAAAGTGTTTGAGGGGTTTTTTTTTTTTAATAATTTTAGTTTTAAAAGTAGCAACAGTTTGAAAACCAAATAAATAAAAAAAAAAACCAACAGTTGGTAGTAGCTTATGCCCTTCAAATTTGGAAAATCCACAATAGATACCTGATTCTACGTCTACCTTACAATCAGTCGAGACAAATTTAAAAAAACCATTCATGCCTTTTAATAATATTTATATATTTTTTTATAAGGTTTTGATTATTTTCAAATAAATCCTCGTAGCTCATGTTATCATTTTTATTAAAATATATATATTTTTTAAAATTACAATTACATTCAAAATAAATCGTAATAACTCATATTATTATTATTTAAAAAATTAAAAATAATTAACATAAAATAAAATAAGAATATTGAAATAAAATAATATTGATTTTATTTAAATAAATGAAAAGATAATTTTAAAAAAATAGAAAAACTTCAACTAACAACTGTCAGAGTTGATCATTGTAAGCTATTGATTGATGTTATTTGTTGTTTACCATTTTTGTAACTCAATTCATACAATTCTACTCTAATTAATGTCATTATTCATCACTAAACAAAAATAAAAAAAAAATTCCATTAAAAAGTTCATTAAGACTCTTAAATTTAGAAATTATTTATACACATACACACACATTAATAATAATAATAATAATAATAATAATAATAAATATATGTATCTTAAGAACTGAAATCAACACAAACCTTTTCTATATTACAAATAATTAATTTTTAAATATTTTTTCATTCATAATTTTAATAATTATTGTTCTCTTCTATGACTAACAAACGTTTCGTATCAGTGTACGTGTTTAATTTGTAAAAAAATTTGTTTAATTTTATTAAATTAAATTTATATCATGCGATATTGAGTTTATGAAATTTTCTTATTTTTAATTTTAAATATTTTTTAAAAATTAAATTATTTAAAAATTTTAAAATATAAATATGTATATATCTATTATTTTATATTGTTAATTTTTTTTTCTAATTGTTTTGAAATATTATAATTAATTATTATTATTTTTTGGCGGGGAAGAGGGGGGGGTGATGTTTTCGAGTGTTAATTCATTAGACTTATCGTATTTAAACTAGTAGTTTAGTCCAAACCTATGCAAGTTCACGTGGCTGTATTTTTCATGCGAGAGACTGTTTGTTGCAGTCCCTCCGACCTCTGTTCTCTTCTTTAAATTTTTTTTATTTATTTTTTATTATTCTAATATCCAAATTGTCAGTTTACAATTTTTTTTTTAAAAAAAAGAAACGAACTTTTGAGACTCCGCAGCTGTGTAGATATGATTAACGATGACACTTCAATTTTATTATTCATATTATGGGCATAACAATTACCATACACAGAATTTCATCGATGTTGCCAGATGGGGTGTGTGCATGCAATCATATTGACACTAATCATTACTGTACTTTTAATTATCGCTTAGTTTTTTATTTTAACTTAATAGTTTTTGTTTTTTTTTTTTATCGCACTTTTTGGCAATTAACGTAATTTAATTAGGGTGTGTATATACATTCATGATTTCAAGGTTGGTAGTTTCTTTTAATTAATTCCTTGCTTTCAAAATAATCATGATTATTTGCATATTTAATCTTTTATTCCAAAATTTATCAAACGAGAATTTCGAGTTCGATTATTCTGGTCACTTTCTCTTAGCTTGTTCTCAGACTAAAAAGTCATAATCATCCGTAAAGATGCATAGGACACTTATGTATTCATTAATTAAGAAAAGATAAATTTTATTTTTATTCTTAATATTTAAAAAAAAATAGGACTTTAATTACTTAATTTAATTTTAATCCTTAAAACAAAATCTTGTTATATTTAACTATTAAGGATGTAAGAATAATTATAAGTTTAAAATAACTTATAATTATTTAAATACATAGATTAAAATAATTTCAATAAAATCACAAGGTACTTTATAAACGATTTTGGATATGATGTCAAAAGAATGCTTGGATAATGTGGTTCATCCTTACAGTCTTTAAGTAATCCTCAAATTTTGATAGAATGCACTGCACTCTCTAATTCTAGGGCCACTGAGCAGCTCAAAAGCCACATATTATTCCCCTATGAATTAATTATATACGATGATATCAATTATAAGAGCATGCAATTCGTCAACAAAGGTTTTCACAAAACTCTTAGACATTTGTTAATTAATTCTCTTCTCGGGACATCAACAGCTCAAAAGCCACATTGCCCTCACTCTGCTGGCTACGATTTGCAAAGCAAAAGGTTTGTATTAATCCTTTTTTTTTTTTTTTTCCAAATTTATATTGTTGGTCAATATTTGGCTAAGTTACTGCATGCATGCACGACTTATCATGGGGGAAGGCAAAATCAGTGGGTCCTAATTAATTACATCATAGCTTCTGCTATTGTTGAGTATATTATTCTTACCTAATACAACTTCTTAAAAGCTTGGGATCAACATGTACTTTCTTGACTCTTTCAAGAAGCAGCGCCTGAACAGTGGAGGAAAAGAAAGCTATTGTGACTTATTTCGAATGTGTAAGTTGGAGAGGATGGTGCACGGTATTAATTTCTTTTAGAGAAATATGGTCTCACACTAATCAGGGCGTGGTTGAAATTGCCTAATGTGGAAATGAAGAGGGTATGATTTATAATTATACTCGTGGGCGCATGCTTAAGCTCAGCTACATGTTATTTAAAGTAGCAAAGTACGGGGCCAATTTGGTAAATTGACAGTAACAAACCGTGAGGGAGTCCTTAGCTGTTGTGAATGACAGTGACAGTTGTAAGTGAATGAGAGATAAAAGAAAAGGGCCCCCATGAAAGTTGAACAGAGCTTGGCGTCTACATGTCTAGCTTCGTAAGTCAATCCCCACCTGCCAATGCCACTTATTTCCTTCGGAAAGAGCGACCCAATGACTTATTACAGGTTTGCATACTTTTCTCTTCGCATTTGATTTCTTTCTTCGTGCTTTTGGGAAAAAAAAAAAAAAAAAGCTTTTTAGTAACGTTAAAGAGATCATGATGATTTCAATGGATTCCCAGTCCTTTCTATCATTATCAACAGATAAAGCTTTTTTATTTCAAGCATGAAATTCAATTTGGTCAATGATATTACTTCTGGGTGTGATGATACGTAAGATTGAGAGTGATTTTTTGTGCTGGTCTATTTTTGGTTCTTTCAAAATACTGTCTATGTTGTTACTCATGGCATTTTTCTGTGAATTTTGAATCCATGACACTTGCTTTAGGATTGTAAGATATGCTTCAAGACTAGAAGATGGACGCCAAATTTGATTGAAGCACTTTTCAGAATATTCAATGGCGAACAAGAGGTGCTGGTTTGGTTGGATGAAGAAACTCTTTGTTTCTGAGGCGAAAACAAAAACCGATGAGGTATATTTACACCATGCTTATCAGGGATTTGCATTCTTTCCGTGTTTTTAATCTTGAGTAGAGATGAATTTCTTAATCTTACCTACAGAAATCAAAGAGGTGGAAATGGGTGTTTGGAAAGATTAAGTTTAGACAATACCCTGCAATTACTGCAGCAAAAGGTACATTGAATGAAGCAACAGAAGAGCAGAGAAAGCATGCTTTGAATGTTGCCATTGCAACAGCTGCTGCTGCTGAGGCTGCAGTTGCTGCTGCTCATGCTGCAGCCGAGGTTGTTCGGCTGATGGGCACCTCTAAATCTTACCATCATTTCACAGAGAGAGATCGAACCTTGGCTGCCGTTAAGATTCAAAGTGCTTTCAGGGCACATCTAGTGAGTTTCTTGAATCTCTCTTCTAATTAGATTATGTTCATTTATCTTCAACTCTTTTATTCTAGTTATGTATGTAACTTAACCTTTAAGATCCATTATTTCCCTGAAACAATCAAGTGTAATTCCTACATCAAATTATATTCTTCAATTGTAAGAGAACCTTCTGGAGCAGGCACAAGAGAGTTGAAGTAGACCAAATTCAAATCATTAGGCACAAGAGAGTTGAAGTAGACCAAATTCAAATCATTTATCCACAAATTAACAAGGAAAATTATTTTGTAAATTCTGTTGCTTTTACATCCAACTAAGTAGGCAACTTTGTAAAATGAGAATTTATGATCCAAATTTTCTGATGCAATTCCTTTTTTTTTTTTTTTTTTTTTTTGCTCTTTCGTTTGATTTTCAGCAAAGAAAGATGAAATTTCTTTAAAATTAAACAAAATAGGTATGGCTGTTCCCTCAGTTTGAGTTCAGATGCTGCTGATTCATGAAAAGTGATATATTGGCTTTGCTAAAATAAGTTTTAGCTGGTAATTGATATCAACTTCTAAATGAGAGTGAAACAGGCAAGGAAAGCACTACGAGCATTGAAGGGGCTAGTGAGGCTTCAAGCTATTGTTCGTGGCCGGGCCGTAAGACGTCAAACAATAACCACACTAAAGTGCCTGCCGTACAATGCAGAAAAGCATCCAGGGGTCCTGGAAAGGAAAGATGCAGTTTGTAAATATGGGGAAAGTAAAACGTGTATCTGGTCAAAACAGGAGTTGGGAGACAAGGGAACAAAGGTACATGAGATGGTGTAGATAACCTTTCATTTTCTTAAAACATTTTCTTTACCTAAACGTGATCAATGCTTGGTTGTACTCAAAAGCTTCACAAAGGTAGACCTACTGACCTATGATAGACAAGGGAATGATGTCGAGGAGCCAATTCTTAATATTGTTGATTGTGGGAGGTATCTTTTCTGGCTAAGAAAATAGCGCCGGTGAATTTTGTGCACGATCAATGTAATTTTATTATCTTTCATTTGTTTTTTGAGTAAATAGTTTTAACCACAAAGGTTTGCTGTAAAAGATATGCCATAGTTTATTAAATCATGTAGCCTAATATTAGAGCTATTCTTTCTTGTAATCGCCTTAGCATGTCCATAAGTACTGCAGCTGTGTATTCAACATTGTTCTGTTACTGAATTGTGTTCCTTCATTTGGTCTACTACAAAATTTTTGTCATGGACAGCCTGAAAGCAATAATCAAAGAAGTTGGGATTACAGTATTCTGTCAAAGGAAGACATGGAAACTCTATGGTTAAGAAGGCGAGAAGCTGCTACCAAAAGAGAGAGGATGATGAAATACTCGTATTCTCACCAGGTAATTTTATCTCATTTTTCTTCTTCCATCATGCTTGTTTTGGGTGCTTATTGGCAGAAAAAGAAAAAATGTAAACATGTTAACAGCTATTTCATTGTCTATCAATGCTAACTTTCAAATATCTTTCTGTGCTCTGTTTTTGACTTTGTAACTGACTTCTCCAACTCTGGGCAAACAACATAATAATCTTTTTCAGGAGAGGAGAAATGCTCATATGCTAGAAGAATCAGTATCCCACAGGGAAAATGGAAGAGAGAGCTATCTGCTGGAGAAAGTGGGAGATATAGAGATGTTAAAACCAGCAGCGCATTCAAATCTGATTTCTGATGAAATACATATTCCAACTCATGTTAGAGCGAGAAATGCAAGGAAGCATGATTCACAAGATGGATTAAATTCACCATTTTCGTTTCCAAGGAGATCATTTTGTCGCACACAAAAGAATTCATTTGGAGCTGATGATTCTGTCCTAAATTCTCCAGTTTTTCCAACGTATATGGATGCGACACAATCTGCCAAGGCAAAGGCAAGGTCTATGAGCACACCAAAGCAACGAGTAGGATTTCCAGATGCTTGCTTTGATCACCATGTGCCATATAGGAACGAGATCTCTCTTTGGTCTTCCTATAACGGTGAATCAATTACAAGAAATTTAAAGAGAGGTACTTTTCAACAACTATCTGTAAGCATGAATGGTCATCCATGAGACTGATATCAGCTAAATCAGCATTAGAAGGTGATTTGAAACGATTTTTGGCCTAATGGGTTCATGTTCAGTCATGCTACATCTTCGAAGAAATATTATATCATGGGTAAGAACCTTCAGCTTCTTGTGAGCAGAAGAAGCGGTGTTGACGTGTTCTACTAAAATCAAATTGCAACGTCTTGTTTCTGGTAGACCTCGTGAAATCTTTGAGATACAGTGGTTCTGTTTACTTACCAATTGATTCTTGGTTGTGCTTGTTGAAAGGGTTGAGGGGTGTGGGTTTGTTGTGTTGTTTTGACTAGTCCATAAGTTGTTATGGCAAGAATTTTGGTCAGGTATTCATTGACAGGTTTGGTTTATTTTTTTTAATTTTATTTTTTACTTTCTATGAGAAAACTTATCGTGAAAATTTTCATTTTTTGCCGTAGTTGTTCATTGACCAATAGAAACAACGCCATGACTATGCTAAGAGTTGCATGTTACATATCATCAATCACCATGGTGTTAATAGAGAGTATTTTCTTTATTGTTTAAACTCGATAACTTTGGATAAAGTCAATTATCAAACACTCATAATTTGATCCTTAAATAAAATATTACAAGTATATTGATTATTTTTTGTAGGTAATTCAATAGATTAAAAAATATTTTTTAAATAAATTATTTATTGAATTAAATATAAATATATTTAATGTAAGAGTTATATTTGTATAAATTCAATAATAAATTTTAATAGTATGTACTGTGTTTTAGTTTGTTTATTTAAAATTAATTTTTTATAATTTTAATAAAAAATTTTAAATGTTATCATTATAAAATAATTTATTAAATATGAATTTATATTTATTTTATTTTTTAAAAATAAATTATGTAAAATATAATATTATAAATAAATTGTGAAAATTAAATCAAATTCTTTGGTTTGATTTTGATTTCACAATTTTTAAAACTGGAACCTATTTAAAAAATTCAATTTTGGTTCATAATCGTTTTTTAGTGATTTAGCTTTCAGCAATTTTGATTTTATCAAAGATATTGTACACTTCTAGTTTATTGAACAATTTAACTTATATTTAATCCAAAAGGTTTTTTTACTTAAATTATATAATATCTGAATTTGTATATTTTTAGTCTCTATATAANAATTTATTTTTATTTTATTTTTTAAAAATAAATTATGTAAAATATAATATTATAAATAAATTGTGAAAATTAAATCAAATTCTTTGGTTTGATTTTGATTTCACAATTTTTAAAACTGGAACCTATTTAAAAAATTCAATTTTGGTTCATAATCGTTTTTTAGTGATTTAGCTTTCAGCAATTTTGATTTTATCAAAGATATTGCACACTTCTAGTTTATTGAACAATTTAACTTCTTATATTTAATCCAAAAGGTTTCTTTACTTAAATTATATAATATCTGAATTTGTATATTTTTAGTCTCTATATAAAAGCGTATCATTATTTCAATAAAACATAACTCCATTTTTTCTCTTCTTCTATCTTCTCTAAAATTCTTATTTTGTATTATAGAATTAGTGGTCCGTGATTCCTAACCTTTCTGTAATCTAAAAGTATATTGTCTTAATTCGATAATAAATTGGGGGCAATAATTACCTAAGGGAAGTATAGTCCACGAATTAAAGATAATATTGCTTATATCATTTGTGTTTTAGTAATAATCTTCAAGTAATTATTCGTTATGAAGTTTCTTGGGATAGAATTAGTGTACCTAAAATTGATCAACTAGGACATATACAAATTGGAGTAATTTAATGGCAATAATTATACACATTAGAAAAGATAATATTATTTTTTTTCATACCCAATTGGTTGTGTTCTACATACTTGATGAAAATCTTTTAGAAATCCCTATGTTAAAAGAAGTTGATATTGATAAGATTAAAACTGCTTGCAAGAAATGTGAAGATGATGAAGCATGCTCCAAAAGCCATGTATTGAAACATCTATTTGATTATTTATATGATCTCCTCCAATTTATTAAATTTTCTAAAGACATTTGAAAAATATTGGAAGTAAAATACATTGCAGAAAGATAAGTTATTGATAAATTTCTTTCTATGAAATATTTTGAAGAATAATTTAAAAATAAATATGTGATGATAGAAGTTGATGAATTACAATTTTAGTGTCTAAATTAAAATATTTAAAAGTAGATATTTCTAAACCATTATAAGTTCTCGCAATTATAGCTAAATTGCTTGCATCTTGGAATAATAACTGAAAAAATTATTACATACTTCATAAGATCTTTTAATTGACCAACTTTTTAAACATATATGAATTGAGTAAAAAACTCTAATTCAAGAAAAATAACATATTGGAGAATTGGTTCAAAATTTTATAATATTGAGAATGACACAAAAACACAAAAAAATAATTACTGAAAAAAATATTTGTTAATGTTGATGGTTCCTATAAGAACAATCAAAGCTATAAGAATAACTAAGGAAATAAGAAAAAAAAGCTTGCAGTCATTATGAAAAATAAGGAGCATATAAAAAGGGATTGTTGATTTTGATAAAGCCAGAAAACTAATTATTTTGCTAAGGCAAATATGGTAGAGACAAAGTCTACTCCATATTTGGTTTTTATGGTATCTGATATGAAGATCAATATGATTTCTAAACTAAACATGATAAAATATCTAAATTAGTGGCCTGGTGGTGTGACTCAGGTGTTACAATACATGTTTGCAATGACAAAAATCAATTCAAAGATTATGTGAATGCAATTGAGGAAGAGCAAGTGTAAATGGAAAATAGCAATAAATCATGGCAAAGGAATAGTAAAACACAATTTACTTTCGGAGAAAAACTCATTATTGTTAAGATTTTTACTGTTCTTGATGTTAAAAAGAATCTTGTAATTATTGATTTACTTTGTAAGAAGGGATTTAAAACTATTTTTGAGATAAAAAAGTTAATTTTGTCCAAAAATTGTATGTTTGCTGGAAAAAGTTATTCTTGTGATCATATTGCCTAGTTTTCTTCTTTATTATGGCATAATTATCTGGCACATATTAGTTATAGATGTTTAAAATTTATGTCAAGAAATGGATATGTTACTTGGGATAAACATAATAAAAGTAAATGTGAGGTGTGTCTACAAGCAAAAAATTACTAAGAAACTTTTAAAAGCGTAAAAAGATCTATAGAAACACTTGAACATTTTCATTTTGACATCTATGAATTAATGAAATAATTAACAGTGAAAGTAGTAGATATTTTATCCCATTCATAGATGATAATTCATTCTAATTATACAAATTTTTATTTGACGAGAACAAATGATCAAACATTTGATATTTTTAAAAGCTATAAAGTTTTGGCTGAAAATCAAAAGAAGAAAAAGATTTAAATATTGAGATGTAATAGAGGTGAAAAATACTTTTCTATTGAATTTGATAATTTTGTAAGGAAAATGGCATAATCCATTAAATAACTACTCCATATATCTCACAACAAAATGAAGTGGCAGAAAAAATATAGAACATTAATTGACATGATCAACACTATGTTATTAAACACCAAATTACCAAAGAATTTATGAGGAGAAGCTTTATTTATATCTTGTCATATAAATAGTAGTGCTTTCAAACAAATTAAAACTTTCTACATGTCATGTATGGAGAGGAAGGAAGCGAAATCTAAGTTACATAGTGTTTAAAGTTGTTTAACCTTTTATAAGACTCTTGAACTTAAAAGAAATAAATTAGGATCAAGTGCACTTAAAAGTATATTTCTTGGTTATGCTGAGAATTCCAAAGCATACATATTGTTATATTCGATTCCTAGTAAAATGGTAGAATCTAAAAAATTAAGTTTTGAAGAATAAATTGCTTCATGGTGACTTAAGTAGTTCATCCTAAAGACATGAAAAATAATTATAACTCTGAAATTTCACAAGATTTTAGTATTTATACTAATCAAACAATGTCTAATAAAAGAAAAGTTAATGAACCTTTTAATGAAATTAAGAGGAGTCAAAGAACTAGAAAGCCAAAACAATTAGTTCATAATTTTATATCTATTAATACTATTGTTTTCCTAGTTGAAGGAAACAAAGATAAATTGCTTAATAAAATTCATTTTATATTTCACATGGAGGAATATCTAAAAACGTTTAGTAAAAAAACAGCTTATAGGGATTCTGCATTTTAGAAGGAAGCAATTAGTGATGAGATGGATTTAATAATTTTAAATAATACATGAAAATTGGTATATATATCACATGGTTCTAAACATATTGGTTGTAAGTGGATATTTAAAAGTAATATGACTCAAGGAACCAAACCCATGAAGACTTAAACCCTAGCCACACTCAACCTATCAGTGAGCATACCAATTTGACTTAAGACTAGCCTATAAATACTTTAACTCGTCTAACCTAATTACATTTAAATACCACAACCCAATTTGAACCAACCTTCAATTTTTTTTAACCCATTCAACCTAAGTCCCACTTAAAAACCTAAGTTATTCTTTTGATTTGACCATGATCACTTGGACCAATGACACCTTACTTACTTGTTTGCCACATCACTTGAAACAAATTAGAAAAATATCAATATTGGAGGAAAAAGTTGAGAATTGGCAAAATTAAGAAAATTTAAATTAATTAATATTTTATTTTATCATTTTATCTCTTTTATATGATTTTAGAAGTTTTAACAAGTAAGCACAAGTCATTTACAAGGTCTAAGAATACATTTATAGAAGGTAAAAGGTTGACTACAAAGATTACTATATTAAACTAAGATAATTTCTTCACCAAAAAAGCATTTGCTCTATTTTCTATTTTAAAATTATTTTATAAATTAAATAGTTATCATTTCTTGGACCTCGTAATATATTTTAATGTTATTTAAATTTGTATTGGACTTATATAAAAAGTTCTTTGATGCATTGTAAAGGGAGTTTTTGCTACTATAAAAGTTGAATGAAACAATTTAAGCTTGTTTGCAAGTTTCAACTAACCTTTACCTTAAATTTTATTGTTATTGAAATTTAGGTGGTAGTTTTTTTGGTTGGTGGTTTTGCCTTTGTACCTTAAATCTATCTTGATTATTTTGATTCTTTTTCTCTTTATTTGATTCACACTTTGCTTACCTAATGGTATTGTTAGATTTGTTAAAAATCCACATTAAGATTGGCATCAGAGTTTTGGTTTACCTAAGGTGAATTCATCATCTACTTTATTTCTTAACCTTGTTAGTTGAAAGGAGAAGAAGTTGAAGTTGTTATGAACTTTGAAATTGTAGTAGTTATGGATTTAGTTTTGTTAGTTTTTGGAAATTACAATTTGGTTGTTGTTGGAAACTCTTGCAGTATGTTTTAAGCTTTTTAACCAAAAAAAATTGAATTTAGCTAAAACTTGTTTTGATTGATTTGGTTGGACTCTAAACCACCTAAAAACCTCATAACATCATCTAATCCTTAGATCTCATTGTAAACACTTGAAACCTTACAAAAAAAAATCTACCTAAGTTTAAAAACATCACCTAAACTTTGACCTAAACCCAAATATCACTTTAAACACTACCCAAACATTTAATTTTTTTTTCATTCTTAAGTGGGTAATTAAAAGCTTTTATTTTTCCCTAACTCCTCTATGGGAAGCAAGTCAATCAAAACATCAAGAGAAACTGGATGATCTTAAGGCTATCTTAAACAAAGTAGTCTAACTCTTTTAAGAGCAATCTACCCAAAACTGATAAAACTGCCATCCCTAAACAGATACTTCTCTACCTTGTGAACTACTTACTAACCTATGATGTCCAAGACAACCCTTATTACCCTAAGATTATGAAGAAGAGGCATATTCCTCTAATGAGTCTAGTGATATCAAGTTTGTAAGAAGAAGAATGAGGGATTGTGATGATGCTAGAAGTTTAAAAATTGATTGGTTACATGCTATTAAGCGAGTTTTTGAATACAAAAGGTATTTTAATGAGAAAAAATGCAGATTGGCTACCTTTTATTTCAAGGATTATACTTTGCTTTGGTGGAAAAATGTCAAAAAGCAAAAAAATCGAGAAGGTATAACTGAGTTCGTTCTGGAAAGAAATTAAAGAATCTTATTAAGCGAAAATTTTTGCTTGGATCATATAAGCAAGAATTGTATCTAAAACTCCATATACTTAAATAAGGAAATAGTAATGTAGAGAAGTATATTTGAGAATTTGAAAAATTAATGATAAGAAATGATTTACTATAATTAAAGAACAAACTATAGCCTAATTTTTAAAGGGATTAAAGTAAGACATAACTTATATGGTAGAGTTACAACCCTACTACACTTTTAAGGATGTGTGTAAACTTGTAATTAAGGTTAAAATACAAATAAAAAGTATAAGGATGGTAGGTTTCAAGTCTTTCACTAAAGGACTTACCTTCACTAAAAGTTCTTATTTTTATTCCAAGCTTGAATCTACTTCAATGAATAAGGACATGGGCAAAATCCAAGAGCCTAAAAAAGACTCTTTCATTCCTCTTAAATATGGCAAAAATAATTTAAGTGGTGAGAAATATTTCAAGAGTGAGGTGTATGACTATTTCTAAGCCAATTGCCCTAGGAAAAGAGTAATAACACATAGAGGTATTGAAACTATTGAAAAATCAATTGAAAAAGAAAATGAGGTAGGAATTCATAAAATAAAGAGCTAAACAAGAAGAAAAATAGTAGAGGAAGCTAATTGTGGATTTATGCTTATTTTACACTGTACCTTACATACACAAATCAATCCCTAAGAAGACCAAAGATTGAATATTTTTAAATTCATTTTAGTATCAATAACAAGGTGTGTATAATAATAAGCAATAGTAAAAGTTGTGTCAATGTAGCTTTTACAGCACTTATAAAGAAGTTTGATTTTTTACTACACCATATTCCCAAGCTTACAAGCTACAAAAATGGAGTAATGATAACAACATTCAAGTCACAAGGCAAGTACTCCTTCCTTTCTCAACTGAAAAATATTATAAAAATAAGTTGTTATGTGATATTATTTCGATGAATATTTATCATGTCTTATTAAGTTTTTCTTTGGCAATTTGATAGGGAAGTTAAACATAATGGCAAAGAGAATATTTGTTTCTTTAAATTTAGCAGTAAATTAATTACTTTAGCTCTTTTAAAGCCTTTCCAAGCAAATCTAACTTCTCAAAGATTATAAACTAAACAAAGCAATTTGTTCTTAAATGTGGCTAAAATTAAAAAAAGTCTTAAAGTTTCTGTGTCAATTTGTACTTTGCTTGTGATTAAGAAATAAGAAGTTCACGAGATTAAACTACTACATTCCATTATTCAATTGAATAAATATAAAGATGTTTTTTCTGATGATTTACCACTTGAATTGTCACCACTTAAAGGAATAGAGCATCAAATTAATTTAATACTCGAGGTTCAACTTCGTAATAGGGTAGCCAATAATTCATGAGGGTTTCTTATTTAAAAGAAATATGTTATATGTCCTCAAAAGTTTGTATAAAGAATTGTTGGCTAGACAAACATATGAAAGTAGGTTGACAGGTCACTTTGGTATTCACACGACTTTATAATTGCTAAAAAAGCACTTTTATTGGTCAAAAATGTTGAAGAATATTTAGGCCATTATTGCAAAGGGTAGCACTTGTCAACGAGCTAAAGCACATTTTAAGCTTAAGCCATATACACCATTATCAATTTTGGATTAAATTTGCAGGATTTAAGTATGGATTTTATGGTTGCTCTCCTTATGACTCAAAGAGGAAAAGATTATATTATGGTAATAATTGACTATTTCTCTAAAATAGCCTATTTTATTCCATGCTACAAGATAGATGATACTTCTAAGGTGGCAAATTTGTTCTTTAAAGAGATTGTTTAACTTTATAGTGTTTCAAAAAATATAATGTCGAATTGAGATACAAAGTTTTTCAATCAAGTTTGGAGGAGCTTATAGTGTAAGATTGGCACTAAACTTCTATTTAGTACTTTTTAACATCTTTAAATTAATGATCAAATAGAAGTTACCAATCGCAAAATTGGGTAATCTCTTTAGAAGTATGATTAGTCAGCATTTGAAATATTAGGACTTGAAATTAGTTTCAGTTGAATTCATTTATAATTAGTTACTAAGCACTACTACAAGCCACTCTCCTTTTATGGTTGTCTATAGTATTAATCCCTTTCTTCTATTGATCTTAGCTCACTATCAAGTTCCTAAGGATGTCAATGAGAAGATCAAAAT
This sequence comes from Swietenia macrophylla, assembly GCA_032401905.1. Taxonomy (NCBI): domain Eukaryota; kingdom Viridiplantae; phylum Streptophyta; class Magnoliopsida; order Sapindales; family Meliaceae; genus Swietenia; species Swietenia macrophylla. The sequence goes on along the minus strand of CP135577.1, from coordinate 7,527,956 downwards.
GATGACGAAGTTCTATGAATAAATGAAAAAAAAAGTTGAGAAAACTAATGATGACTACAAAAGGAAGGCAAACAAACATATAAAGCCTTTGATTTTTTAACATGGAGACTTTAGTTACATTTGTGGAATAAAAGATTTTCTTCTAAGAGAAAAAGTAAGATAACTTTTAGAGCAAATGGGCCTTTTGAGATCATTGCGAAAGTAAGTGATAATACATATAAGGTTGCCTTACTGGATGAGTTAGGTAGAGTTTCGACTGCATTTAATGTGGGAGATCTTTTACCATACTTGGAGAATGAAAATCTTCTGAATTTAAAGACAAATTCTCTCTAAGCCAGGAAAGATGATATGAATCAAAGAACCAAACCTCTAAACACTTAAATCCTAACAATATACACTCAACCCATCAACAATCATCTTAACCTAACCCAATATCAACTTATTAATACTTTAACTTAACCAACCAAATTTTATGTAAACAGCACAATCCAATTTGGCCCAATCTTCAATTTTTTTTAAGCCTATTTAGCTCAAGCCCCATTTAAAAATTCAAGTTATTCTCTTGGTTTGACTATAATCACTTGAGCCAGTGACATCTCAATTGCTCAATTGTCACATCACTTACATAAAGTAAATTAGAAAAACATCAATCTTAGAAAGAAGAGTTGAGAATTGTGAAGATTAAGAAATTTAAGTTAATTAGTATTTTTTTTAATCATTTTATCTCTTTTATGTAACTTTAGAAGTTTCAACAAGTAATCTCAAGTTATTTGTAAGGTTCAAGGTTGCATTTATGGAAAATAGAGGTGTGCAAAATTAGACTTGGTTATAGTTTCTTATAGAACTAAAATCTACCTTATTTAATCAGATAACTTATTTTTCGGTTGAGGTTCTAAAACAGGATGCCCTATTAATTAATTATCTAAATTTTATTATTTTTAGCTCTAAATAAAATTGTTAAAAAATTTAAATTAATAATATCAAATTATAAAAGCAATAAAATGCATAAATGAAAAAGTGAGTGAACAAAAGAGAATGAAAATAATTTATCAAAAAGAATTAATACACAACAAATTATTTTTAAAAAATATATATTGAAGCAACTTGAAGGTTTTGTACTACTTGGAAATGAGAATTTTTTTTTTTTTTGAAGTTTGTAAAATTTTTGAATGGTTTAAAACATGCAATAAAATAATGGCATGAAAAATTTGATTCTATTTAAATATCACATGGATTCAAATATAACAGTGTGGATAAGTATCTCTATTTTAGATTTACAAGTACCATGATTACCATTATATGTCTTCTTTATGTTGTGACATGGTGACTATTAGTACCAACATGCGAGGAATCTTAGAAACTAAGAATTATTTAAATTCTCAGTTTAAAATGTAAGATTTAGGAGAAGTTGACACTATCTTAGATATTAAAGTTAATAGGCATAGTGGAGTTTTGAGTTAAGCCAAATACATTACATAGAAAAGGTGATTAATAAATTTAATCACTTAATTACAAATAAAGCCAACACCCCGTTTGATATCTCAGTAAAATTAACTGAAAAAAAAGGATGAGCAGTGACTCAATTAGAATACACTAGTGCTATCGAAAGTCTGATGTATGCCATGCACTGTACTAAGCATGATATCACATTTTCAGTATGTAAATTGTCTATGTGTACCTAAAGATTTAGTGTTGACCATTGGAAGGCAATAAGAAAAGTTCTTGGATACTTAACAAGAACAAAAGGCTTGAGTTTATTTTACAATAATTTTTCTACAATACTAAAAGGATATTTTGATGCTAGTTGGATAATTCGTAATGGTGATAAGAAATTGACTTTTGAATAGGTGTTTACATTAGGTGGAGGAGCGATAACATAGGTTTCAAAGAAACATTCATTTCATTGTGGAATCAAAGTTTATTGCTTCGATAGCTATAGTTGAGAAACATGTTATTAGATATTAAGTTATGGCCACAACCAATGCTAGCAATCTCTTTAAAATGTGATAGTGAAACTACAATGTCTAGGGCTTTTAACAAGATATACAATAATAAATCTAGACATAATAGCTTAAGTCATGAATACATTAAACAAATAATTCTTACAAACAATTGTCTATGTAAGATCAAATAATAATCTGACTGCCCTTTTACAAAAGCAACATGGAAGAATGATCTGGTAAGTTACCAATGGTGGGAACCCAACCTTCATTTAGTCTCAAGGTTTAATAGATAATAACAAACTATTAATAGTCGTTTCATATACTGTTAAAAATTGTAATACTTAATAATAATGAGGATGAGCATTAAATATAAGGACATACACTCCTTTATGGAAAAAAAAACATAAAGGCATACCCTCCTTTATAAAAAAAAAAAAACATAATTGTCTATTTTTTCTCATCTTCCAATCTTCTCTAAATTATTATTTGAAATTTATTTGTATTTTGGTGATATATTGAGATATATTGCCTTAATCCAGCAGCAAATTAGGGACAACAAGTCTTAAAACTTTGTTCTTTTTATTTCCATATACAATTTGTATTTTATTAACACCGGTGATTTGGCCATGGGTGGTTATTGGCGGTAAGAAGGGTAGAGTGTGGTGATGGTTGTGGATCTGGCCATGGGTGGCTGTCAATGGCTAGAAGGACAGTGCATGGCTAGGAGACTGATTCTGCAACTGAGAGAACGAAAGATGCAACGGAGAGAATGAAGAATGGAGATAAAGAATGGACATAGTAAAAGAAAGTAAATAATATTACTTTTTGTTTTAAAATTAAAATTTATTCTGCCATTGTCAGATTATTTTTGATTTTATAAATTTACAATGTTAAAATACAAAGTAGAGTTTTAATACTATCAGCGACAACACTAATACTGCTGAGTTATTTTTTAAATGGCAGGGAGAATTGGGAGATTAAGAACTCAATAAAAAAAATGAGAAAAACGGTGAGTATTTCACGGGAATATCTTACCAAAATAGTTGATAAAAAGTTAGAGACAGAATGCAAATTAATAACGACTCAATATTGTTAGACGAGATAAATGTGACATAAATAATTGAGAAAAATTAATATCTGGAATTCGCAACAATACCACAGTACATTAGTGCATGGTCGAGAAATTAGGTAACTGTAACATAAATTGATTGAGAAAAAATGATACAGTATTAAGAGTTCGTAGTTAACACCATGTTACTAGTTGAGGAACAATTTAATTATATTTGAAATTCAAAAGCTTAAGCTTATATTTAGTGTTAGGTAAAAATATTTTTCATCAGCCAAATCAGCTTGAAAATTCACATTAGCACAACAGGTTCTTCCTCATCAGAAGTTCTCCTCGGCATAAATCAGAAGCCACTTTCAGAAGAGGATAGAGGACAAAATAGGATGTCATCAGCATAATTCATGTTTTCATTACATTGAGAGGAGGGCAAAAGATAAAGCAAGATAGCGTCAGGTCATATTTACGAGTTCAATAAGATTAGAAGATCCCCAAGTAAGAGAGTTTTATTATAATAAAATTATTTCAGAAGAGGATAGTAATTTAAAATCTATAAAGAGGAATTGAAGATAAAAAAAAAAACAGTCGAAATTCCTTGAAAAGAAGATTATGATTTTTTTTAACTCTTAAATATAAATCTTAAAAATAGAAAATTAGAATCTAACTTAAACATCAAAGAATTTTTGCTGGATAGCTGGTACTTTGATTCGTGTTCATCTTCCGGTCATTTTGCAAGTACTAAAATTAGGAGATGTCAACTCATAACAGTAGATTTAATTTCACATCACATGTGAAATAAAATTTATGTGTTGACACTTGAAAGGCAAAAATTAGGCATTAACATTTTGGGTTGAGCTCTAGTATTAGATTAAATTCTGAAAATAAAAAGGAAAGAGATTATGTTACATCAATATGGTATACACTGCCTTTAATTAATTTAGGGGACATCATTTATTCATGAAGTGTGGCCTCACCGAACAAGTTGGTACAAACCTTTATTATTACTAGTACAGTATGGTAGATTTTATTCCATTAACTATCAAACATTTGCTAATTAACGAAAGTTAACTTGGTATTTAGGCTGCTTGTTCGGAAAGAAAAGGCCCCAATGCTTCTCGATCTCCGGATTTTTGTTACCCTCGTCAAACATAGCAAATATGTATGTTTCAATAGGCCTTCCAGGTTTCTTTGGTGTCCCTCTCTTCACATGCTGAATCAAGTTATTATTGTAAGTTCTTGCATTATCTACATTCGTTATTCTTGAATCACCGCCAGCCGACGGCCAACCAGTCTCCGATATCACGATTTCCAGCGATCCTCCGTTGGCTTTTGCCAGTGCAGCGTAAACAGCATCCAACATAGCATCAAAAAGATTTTGATAGTTCAAAGGAGGATCTGAAACCAATGCCGATGGAGCAGTAAAAAGTGCATAATCAAGACGAATATCTCGAGTATTTCCTGCATAACTAAAGTAAGGGTATAGGTTTACAAGCAACGGGGCTCGATTTTCGTTCAGGAACTGGATGAGTGGATCAAGAATTGGTCGATAATCTTGCCTGAAGGAACCTCTAGAAGGAGGGTAGGACTCTGCAAGTGCTCCGGTTTCAACAGCAGTTGAAACTTTGATTTGGTTTACAAGGCCAGCTGCAACAACAGCTCTTTGTATTCTCCGCATGGCTGGCACTAGAAACTGAGCAAAATAATCCCCTGGCTTAAGTTCATTTCCAACAGCAATGTATCGAAATTTGACATTACCATAATTCCTGACATTGTTTTGCACCCATGCATTTGCTTCGTCTTGATTTGAAGCAATTCTCTGAAGATCTTCGTTCGCAACACCTAACATGAGTTCAATGTTGGAGCCTCTGAGGGCTTCCAGAGCATCTCTGTCTGGACCATAGAGTCTCATTCTTCCGATATTGTTCTGGTTGAAAAGACTTATAACGTCTCGTTTTGATGGTAAATTGTTGCCAAGCATTCCATAGCAAACACCGATTTGTGCACCTGCGATATCATAAATAATATATGTTATTGAATGAACAAAAGATCTAACAGCTTGTTAACTATGAAGGGCGAGAGACCTGTGGTGTCTAGGGTTGCCATTAGCAGGCCATGTAGTAACATGACAGAAACCATTGAAGGGGTATTGATAAATGAGAAGAATTTAGCCATGGAGAAATAAAACCAAAATGGATCAAGCAAGAGAGATCCTAGCGCATACTGCTACGATACCAATGCTTGGCTGCCTTTTTATAGACAAAATATGTGCTGCATATTTTCCACCAGTCACCATGAATATTTTCATCACTCGCAAGAACTTGAAAAAAATAAAAATCTTCTACATTTGACTCTCTGACAAATTGCATCATTCAAAAGTCTTGCATCGTAACAGATTGTCTTTAGTGGTTCTTTTGAAAGTCTTGCATCAAAACAAATCAAGTTGCTTTTCTTTCGTGGTTCTTAGAAAAATATTAATGTGAGTTTTTGGTAACATTTTTTAAAATTATATTTTTAAATGTTACAAAAATAATATTTTCGAGATGAGTTTTAGAATAATTTCAAAAAATGACGTAAAACAACCAAAAAAAAAATTGTTTTCAACTATTCAATTGAAATTTTTAAATGTTGTTGAAAAACAATTTTGCCAAACATGCATTTGTTTTCCGCTGCTTTCTATTTTGTGAAAATGAAAAACATTTTATGAAAACACACCAAACAGATACTTAGGTTTTCCCCCGCTATCACTTTCATAAGCTCCAGTGCCCTGCTGTCTCTTCTTCCATATGTATTGCTAGTTTCATTACAACTTTATATCTGTACAACACAATGCTTTTATCATACGGCACAAGAAAGTCTTCTAATAAATTATTTTCACATTTGCATTCAGTTTTTCCGTAATTGATTATTTTAAATATATACGTATGAGTGTATTATACGCGAAATACTGAAGTCCTTATCGAACTGAGAGCAAAGAGTCTTTTCGACATCTTTAATTGATTGCTGCAAAATTAGATGCCGAAAGTCTTATGCAGTGCTTGTTCTTGAACAATTTGCTACTTAAATGAAATGGAGGACTTGTTTATGATGTATGCATGGGTGCTGCTTTACAGTTTGCTGCACGAGAAAAATGAGTGCTGCCTCCAATTAATCACTTGAAATGGACTATAAAAAGCACCCTGATCCACAAAAATATTGCATTTGCCATGTAACATTTTATGAGGAAAAAAAGCTAGAATTGTACTTGATTATCGTTATGAACCGGTTGGTTATTGATAATAATCTTTGATTAAGGGTCTAATTATTAATATGGTCTCTTTGATTCAATCTAATTCATTAACAAAATTCTTGAACTGGTTCAAAAGTAAATCTTTCGAATAGGTTGAGTGATTTACATTTGATTTAAATTTGGTAGAGGTTTATTTACTATCAATTGTACTTTAAAGTTATATCATTCCAATACTAAGCAATAAACAAAACTTAAATTACATATGAAAGAACTTCAACTGTTAATTGTGGTGCCATTACTATTGGAGAATGACTGCCGAGGTGAAATTAAGTCTTTTGACTCAAAACAATAAAAAGAAAAATGCAAGTCCTGGTGTGCTAGCTGTGACTCATAATTATGTCTACTTCTGGATTTCATTTTCAGAGTGCTGAGTGATACGTTGCAACCAGGCAACTTCGAAAATCCAAGTTGGGTGCAATGGCTGATTATCATTTCGTGGAAAATAAATTGGTGGTATCCTTCCAATATCAAAGTCAAGCCATCAACAAGGAAAATATATTGTTAGGCCCCAGTATTTGAGGTAATTATTTGTGACCGTCTTTATTTTTTTAAAATACCCAAAATTTTCTATCCTCACTTTTACTCGGCTATCTTTTAAATTCTTAAACAACTTTTTTATTCTTGAAGATCCATTTCAATATTCTTGACCATCAAAATTTTTATTAAATTTTTTAACTCGTGTTAGTGTTATTGCCATCTTCCTATGTCAAAGTCAAGCAATATGAATGGAAATCCCAATTAAATGCAATATGGGTGCCGCTGGTGTTATCGTGTTTTGTGGAAAATTGGCATTTCGGCCTTCCTGGTGTGTCAAAGTCAAGCACCATAAAAGAATAATATACCATTGCCCCCTTAATTTTGGGTTATTATTAATGCCTTCCCTAATTTTTTAAAATATTAAAAATTCTCCATGGTCAAATTAACTTTTAAAATTTTATACAATTCCACAATTTTTATCCCTAATGGCTGAGGGTGGCATTTTTTTCCAACGGGTCTATCGTTAATGGGCTAAAATATTTTTAGATCTAAAAATATTTTAATCCAAAAAATTACATAGCCGATGAACGAGACTGCATTTGATTTTGTTTAGAAAAACAAGTTGAAGACCAGTCCCATTTACAAAAACGAATTGAAAAAAAGAATGATACCAACCCATCTCCAGCCTGTTACCATCCCTATTAATGGTGCATCCATACTTCACGTCAAATAAAGCAAAATTCTTTCTTTTTAAATTTTAATAATAAATAAGTTTACAGGTTTCAATCTTGATCTTAAAATGAAATGTTAATTTTAAAAAACTAATTTAGGATGCGTTATTGAAATAATTGTTTTAGCTAAGATTTATAAACTTTAATTAATTTTAACTAATTAATTAACTTAAGTAAACATAATATAAATTAAATAAATAAGACAATCAAATTTTTATGTGATTTGAATTTTTTAATTCTACATCTGTAAGGCCAACCTTAAAGAAAAATAATCCATTAAGAAAATTAATAATTATAAATACTAATAGAATTATACAAAAAAAGACACCACCTTATATTTGTAGTTGTAGTTGTAGTCTTAAATTTTTTTATGTGAACTTATTCAACGAGATATTCTCGCTTTAATGCATCGAGTTCTTTTTGACTTAACTCAGCAAGATCCTCTTACTAGATGCTGTTGAATTTCCTTTAACAATCACAAATTCTTTTCCCAAATAACAACATAACAATGTCTTCACAGCACCTAAAAAAAAGACTCTTTAAATTTACGAGATTAAAAATTATAGACTAATAATTTTTATTAAGTTATTTTTTTAAATAAAAAAGTAACATGAAACAATTTAAAAAACAAAAGAACTAAGGAAACAATACAGGACACTCTCTTTTTTCTTTAGCGTCCACGAAATTATTGTATAAAAGAAATAATGTACATATATATAACAAAAATCTAGCCTTATTATGTGTAAACTTATCCTTATATCTTTATCATCTATAATGATAAACATAATGGAAATCATTATAGATGATAAAGATATAAGGATAAATTCTAAAAAACACTTGAAAATACTGAATTCAATTATGTCAAAATTTGATCATATTTTGGCAATAGAAAAACATGGTAATGATCATCAAAAACTTGGGTATAATGTAGAAAAGTCATCAAGAAACAAAACAATGTTTGTTAAAGTTGAACTTGTTGAATTCAAATCTTTTAGTGTGAGTAAGAGTAAAATTTTAATCATCAACACCATGGATTTAATAGTAAGATTAAGAAATTTTTTCCTACCTGTCATTTTTGTAATTTGAGAGGTCATATTCGACTAAATTATTTGAGATGCCATATTCGACTAAATTATTTTAAGTTTTTAAATTATTTTAAAAAAATAACATGACATTAAAATGTAAAGCTACTCATAGACTTAGAGAAATATAGGTGAAAAATAAAAAATTAAATGTTTAGTTCTTTATATCTCTCTAAAATGTTGTGCTACTAAATCTTATTATTTTAAGAGTGGATGCTCTAAACATGTGACAAAAAATCATAAAAGTTTGATGGATTATGAAAAGTGTTTAGGATATATGACATTTGACGGATTATGATGCTAAAGGGCAGATCATTAAAGAAGGGATACTCAATGTAGAAGGATTCCCAAAACTATAAAAAAAAAAAAATGTATTTCATGTTAAGAATTTGAAAGCAAATTGGATTAGGATTAGTCAAATTTTTTATGATAACCTTTGCATAAAATTTACACAAGAAAAACATCTAGTACTTTATATGTTTAAAAATTGTGTTTTGGAAGCATTTAGGTTATTTAATAACTATTATATATTAACACATCCAATAACATGTCACAATAATAATCTTCATATTATAGAAGTAAGATATCAAAAGTTTGGGCATTTAAATTATAAAAATATAATCAAGATTGTGATGCAGGTGATGTGCATGGATTTACAAAAGTCAATATAAAGCAACTTGTAATTTATGGTCCGTATCAACTTGGAAAGTAGTTCAAGTTTAAATATAAAGTAGTTCAATACATACTACAACAAGGTACTTCAATTACTTCATATGAATATTAAAAATCTAGTTCAACTAAAAAGCATAAGAGGTAATGGATATATCTTTGTATTTGTGGATGATTTTTTTAGATATACTTGAATTTATTTTATTAGAGAAAAATCGTATATGTTTGGTGTGTTTAGAAATATACGTGTGAAATTAACAAATGAGAAAGATCATAAAATTGGTAAAATAGTGACAATAAAAAGTGATCATGGAAATAGATTTGAAAATTATTATTTTTGCTAATTTTTGTAATAAAAATAAAATTACACATGAAGTTTTTGCTCTTAAAACACCTTAACAGAATAATGTTGTCAAAAGAAATAATAGAACTTTGCAAGAAATTACTCAAGTCATGTTAAACATAAAGAATTGACTAAAAGATAATGGACTAAAGTTATAAGCACAACATGCTACACAATTAATCGAGTGTACTTATGCTCATGCACAAGTAAGACTCTATATAATACTTAAAAAGGTAAGAAACCCACTTTAAATTATTTTCACATCTTTTGAAAGCACTTGTTTTATTTTAATTGATAAGAAACAGTAAGGTAAGTTTAATTCTAAAAATGATAAAAAAAAATTTTTGAATAAACAAATAATAGTTGAGCATATTATGTTTATAACATGAGAACTAAAAATATTATGAAAGTTGCAAATGTAGTTATTAATGATTTTAAAGATGTTGTAAATTATTCACAAGAAGAAGAAGTTACTGGAATCACTGAAGAAAATCATAATAAATATCAAGTGAGTAAAAGGATGTTGAAAGACAAATAAAATCTAACTTATCAATTGTTACAACAGTAACTAAAGATGCTATTAGTACAAAAATGTTAGAACAAATAGAAACATATTCTAATTTTGAACAAAATCAATATCACATATCAAATTAGAAGACAACTATCATGTAGAGTAAAGAAGAACCATCCCTCTAATCTCATAATCTGTAATCTTAATGAAAGTACACTTAAAAGAAAAAAGTATGTACACATAACCAAATATGTTTGTTATACTTCTTTAACTGAACCTAAAAATATAAAAGAAGGTTTGCTAAAATAATTTTGAGCACATGCTATGCAAGAAGAGTTAAAACAATTTGTGAAAAATAATATTTAGACATTAGTACCTAAATTTAAGCAAACTAATGTTATTGAAACCCAATGAATTTTTAAAAATGAAATAGATAAATTTGATAATATACTGATGAAAAGAAATTAAGTTAGTTGATCGAAGGTGCACACAAATTGAGGGAATTGAATTTAATGAAACCTTTGCTCTTATGGCTAGGTTATAATCAATTGGATTTACTATTTCATGTATTGTAAGCTTAAAATTGTTTCAAATGAACATTAAAAAAAAATGCATTTTTGAATGAATTGTTAAATAATGAAGCATATGTAAAATAACTCAAAAGTTTTGAAGACCTGATTTTTTTTTTTATTATGTTCTTAGACTTAAAAAGGCATTATTAGGCTAAAACAAGTTCCATAGCCATAGTATCATAACTCAAATTTATATGGATGACATTATTTTTTTATTTTACTTTTAAAACTAAAATGCAATAATTTGGGAATCAAATAAAAACAAAATTGAATTAGTTTAGTTGGTGAACTAATTGATTTTTTTAAGCTTACAAGTTAAACAACAAAATAAGTATGCCAAGAACCTAGTTAAAATATTTAGCTTAGAATTTTCCAAACCTATGAAGATACTTTGAGGACTAATTGAAATTTGTTTAAAGATAACAATGGGTCTAATATTGATCCTAATTTGTATAAAAGTATGATTGGTATTTTATTATACCTAATTGCAAGTCTTCCTAACATTAGTTTTTTAGTGTGGGAGTGTATGATAAATATGAAATTAAACCTAAAGAGTCATATTTATCTATTATTAAAAGTATTATTTGTTATGTAAATAGATTAGTGATTATGGTATCTAGTTTTCTAAAGACATTAACTCTAATCTTGTTGGTTGTGGTGATTTTGATTGGACAAATAATACAAATGATTGAAAGAGCATTATTTGAAGTTGTTTTCTTTTGGGGGGGGGAAGGGGAGCAACTTGATTTTATGGTACATCAACAGACAATACTTAATTCTTTTATCTACTGTTAAAGTCAAGTGCATTACCACAGAAAGTTATTATGCACAACTAATATAAACAAAATCAATGCTTAAAGATTATAGTATTGTAAAAATATTTTAACTATTTATTGTGATAATTGAAATACAATTAATATTTCTAAGAACTATGTGCAGCATTTTAGGATAAAGCACATTGATATTAATTATCACTTTATGAGAAACTTGGTAAAAAATAAAATTATTAACTTAGAGCATGTATAAATAAAAATCAATTTGTTAACATTTTTACCAAATCTCTTGATGCTTTTAGATTTGAACGATTGAGTGAAGCATTAGACATATACTCCGTGTGATTTTCTTTTGTTAATGTCTCAAATTTGCTTAAAAAGAATGCTTATGTCGCATGGTTTAAATTTATCAATTTAATGTTAGATTATCATTATGTGAGCTTAGATATTTTGTACCATGACTTAAAATAAACAAACCTTGAAATATTTTTTAATATATATATGAGTGAACTCTTGATTCAAAATTATTTTTTGAGACTGGTGTGACTTTTGAATAAAATGTTGGTGAGTTATAACTTTTTTGCCAAGATTCTTATCTCAAAATCTAAAAATTTTGTACAAACTTTATAATTAGAAAAAACTACTTATATTATTGTGTGAACCTATCCATAAGTAATCTGGACCTATGTATCACTAAAATAAAGAGAATAATCTGCCATAAAGAAAGAGCTACCTATATAATAAAGTGAAAACTATTAACTTTGAAAAATTTTAAAACAAAAATAAGAAGGCAATAACAAGAAACAAATACATACTACTGATTAACATGCATACTATGTTTAAAGAATAAAATTAATATTGAGGTAATATGGCTAGCTAGACTTGCTTATTTAATATTTTTTTAAACTTAAATTGTTGATATTAATAAAATTAAGGAAAAATCTTGAGTCAATATTTATACTTTTTAGAAGTTAATTTTTTATTGTATTTTGTTTTATTTTTTAATTTTTTAAATTTTTTTGTTATTTTTTTGGACAAACTTGAACATAATTTCCAAATCATTGGCCAAGCATAATTAAGAATTTGTTCCCATATATTTTTGAATTTTAGTGAAAATAAGAAAAATGCTACCATGGGTTCCATTGATATTTGCCAAGATTGTTTAAATTGGGAATTTGTAGCTCGTATTCTTTACAATGACCTAACATATACTTTATTTTCCTCTATTTTGATTGCATGTTATAATTACGATAGTGATAACTTGCAATAACTTTCTCAAATCCAAGGGCATTAAAAAGTCTAATGCTAGTGCTAGTGAGTCTTCTTTCCTACAGTCTAATGCACCAACAAGCAATTCACGAAAAGTACCATTGAATCTAGATTCATTTTTCAAATACCCATCTTAAGTTAAGGGCCTTGAATAAACACCTTAAATGTTATGCCATATGATTCTAGCGAGTAAGGAATTACTACGGTTGGGTTCACTTCACCATCAAAGGAAGCATTTGATTTGACCTTTTAACAAGGAACAGTAAAAAAAATTGCACGGCTTACAATGCCTTCACCACTTACTTCATCATCTAAACTTGTGTCTTTATATTTTGATAACAACGAGGATACTAATGATGATGCAGTACTTTCTCTGCCTCTTTCAATAGTACCTAAACTAGTAAGAGTATTCCTACGAAATCAATAATAGAACCAAGTTCTTTCTATTACAATTGTGCACTACAAACCAATCACCCGATATTGTGATGTGTATTTTTTCTTATAAATTTGTTTGATTATTAATAAAATGTTTTATTTATAGTATATAATATTATCATTTGTATACATGTTTACATGTATAATAATAAAATTCGTAGAATATTTACAATATATATCTAATTATGATGAGTTCATATTATGAGATAGATATATTAGTAACATTTTTTTAAAATGTTTCTAGTTATAGAATTTTAGAGTGGAACCTTTACAGTATCAAATAGACTGGTACATATGATGCTTATTCGATAAAAAGGGTGGTTATTTTTAAGGTTGACAATAAAGGCCACAACACAAATTCAAAGCAAATAAACGGATTCAAATTTTTAAAGTTTATCATGAATAATATACATGTTACATTTGCGTTGCCCATTTAATAATCGAGTCATATTTGTATTTGAACTATCAAATTCATATATTCATTTAAAAGACAAATAATAAACAAATAAAAGAATCATAAATAAATTCATATCATAAACAAATAAAAGTATTGTTTTAATTCATTTATGATCTATTTACAATTCATTTATGATTTATATATGATTCATTTATGATCTATTTACGATTCATTTATAATTTGTTTATGTTTCAATTATGATCCATTCCATTTATTAATTATAAATAAACGAATCATTTCAATTCATTTAAGATTTGTTTACGATTCATTTATGATCTATTTATAATTTATTTATGATTCGTTTATTAATCATATCTAAACAAATTGTATTTATATTTGACTTTTTTGACACAATTAACAAAATGAATTGAATTCAAATTGACCTCTATTTTATATAACATGAATACAGCAAGATAATCTAATTTGCCACTCCTAATTGTTCTTATAAACTACTTGTGTGTCGATATTAAGCAAGTGTCTAGGTGCTTATTTAAGTTCACTAAACTAACTTATAACAGAAATATTTAAATAGTAATTATATTTGACTATCAATTGAATATTTTTTTTATATCAATAATGTAAGTGCTTCTTAAACTTGAGAATATTATATTTATCTTGTAGGTAAAATGTTATATACTTTGATAATATTCAAGATGGATTTGAATAAGGTTCATTATATAAAATTATAAGATATGATACGACACTTATAAACATAAGGGAATGTTCAATAAAGAATTTGTCATCTTTAATACATTATGAGAGTATGCTTTATATAAATGAGAATATACTCTATATAAATGATAGAGATATGACTCAAGAAATTCTTAGGCAGTAATTCTCGATGACGATATACTTTATGAGTCATAATCTCTAACTTCATTGTATATAGCATTGGATATAAAAGTTTTGACAGTTTATCATGACTTTGATCCAATTGAAACATAATATAATAGAAAGATTGAATTGCTAGCAATTAATTATGAAAAAATTCATTTTGAAGTTTATCAGTTCATTATAATTTAGGTGGTCATGATACATGTTAGATATCAATGTTGGTTTATAAACATAATTGATTATAAGATGCTTTATTAAATATCAAATTAATTAAAGAGTTTGATTTTAAATTTTAATATTTGTATGTGATAGCTCTTACTGTGAATCTATTAAGTCACACTCTAATTGATAAGAAACTTATGTGAGATCATTTTCAAGTGCTAGAAAGAATTTTTAAATATTGAACCACTTAATCATAACACATTTCTTAAAATGGCATTACAGTAATTTCTAAATGAAGTAATATATAATGAAATAATATATTAATTTGTAAATTGTAATATATATATAATGTGATTATATTTTACCAAATAAGTAATATATAATATGTTTATATATTACTTATTAAAGTAAATATGTATGATTTGTTAAGTGAAGAAGTGGCATAATTACAAACTAGTGTTTGGCATAATTATAGCTAAATGGGTGTAATTTGAGATAAAATTAAATTAGCTTTAATGAAGGCATGTGACTTGTACATAAGATGTGTTAATTTAATATATAGAAGGTGAAAAAATTGTAGAAAACCTTAAAAAAATTAAAAACTTTGAAATTTTGGGGTTTTAGTCTCCTTTGATATTTTGAACATCATAAACTTCACTTTCATCTCAAATAAAATACATCTAAACTCAAGTAAGTTCAATTAAGGGTAGACTGAATATAGAGAAAGGTCTCCATAACCCTTTTAGAGTTTTAAAAAGTTAAACTTTTCAAAAAAGTTTAAGAAATAAGCATGTTATTTTAATTTTCAAGTTTTAAAATTTATATATCAACTTATTCAATAGGAGATCTTGGGTAATAAGCATATTAAGAAATCTAAAACTTTCAATAGTAAGTTATGTTATTGATGTTTCACAAACCTATTTTGATAGATTTTACACTAAGAAAATAAGAATCTGTGTACTGTAATGATTGGACGCAAATTTATTGGTAAAAAAACATTACAAGTTGAACAATTTAGGGAATGTAGGGTGGTGGACATCTTCAAGAAAGCAAGCTACTAAAGAGTGTTTCTAGGGTGTTTCAATATGTGGAGGCAATACTGTATGAGTTTAATACAATCCTCTCCCTAGAAATTGGATTTTTAAATTCCCATGGTATCACAAAGTGTATGTTAGGGGTTATGTGTTTGAGTTTTCTCCAAGTGCAATTAACAAATTTTCTTGGAAGCGATGATGTTGATAAAGAGACATTGGCAAACATACCTTCTTAGTCAACTGATGCACTAGCTGCTCAACTTACTAAGTCCAATATGCCATGGCCTATCTAAATAAACTTACGAGCCTTTTTCATGAATACTTTCTATTCAGTTTTGGATTCTATGGCAATTACGAATTGGGTCACAAACAAAGCACTACAGCATAGTTACGCAAGACCTTAGACAGGTGCTAGTTACAATACGGAAGAGCCAACCATTTGATTTTGGAAAACATATTTTCTCTATTATTGTCTCTCTTACAGGAAGCAAAGTTATAGCGAATGCTCTCCTATTTCCTTCCTTGATTTATGGACTTCTAATGGATCAACACAACGTTAAGGTCGAATTTGGGAACCTGTCATTGGTACCAATAACCTTGAATATGTCAAAGAAATTTTTACAAATTCGCAAGCCTATACAAGATTAGATAGCGACTCAGGGTAACTGCATTAGCTTCCATTTTGCAGCCTTCCACATCAACAAAACATGCATGGCAAAATTTCTGAGAAATGAACTTGAACGGATCTCTACCAAACAAGAGACTCGCATTGAGAAACCTGCTCAGAAAATTCAACATCTCACTCGCATTGAAGAGTTTTTTGTCTCTTAAGTGTCCCTAGCAACACGAGATTTGTCAGCTACATCTTCGCAGCCATCAACTCCAATGGTTCCTATTTTACTTGCCCCTGTTCTTGTTCTTGCAAATAGTGCAGAACTTGTTTTTCTCGCTATTCATGTTATAAGATTTGCATCTCTTGCTTCACATTCCAATCCAAGACTCACAACCTCAAGTTTCTGATGCGCCACCTCTTCGTTTTACCGAGAAGCAAAAAATAGGACCTCCTGCATCTTTGCGACCCTCCACATGTCATCATTAGGTTGTTTAGTTCTCTATGCCGTGGGTAATTTCAGCTTATCACTTGGATATTGATTTCTACCTTCCTCTTTTGAATTTTTGTTATACTGGTTCTCCAAATGATGGTTAAGTTTGATAAATGACTTGTTGAGTACTTTGTTTTCTTGATTATCTTGTTTGTTTTGTAAGCTCATGGTGATTTTGCAGATTGTTTATCTTCGTTACTTTGGCTCCTTATGGAGAAAAGAGGGAGTAATATGGGAAGTGAAGAGGTTGATATGGGTGTGCATGTTGACATGTTGTTAGGTTAAGGGGGAGTTCATATTAAGGGAATGAAATGTTGTTAGGTTAAGGGAGAACTCATACTGACGAGGAGTAATTTGAAATGTTTTCGAACTTGTTTCAATAATTCTTGTTGTTAACTCTTGAACAAAGAATTAGTTCACTAAGCTTGTATTTTTTTTATTATTTATGAGTTGTATCTTTTTATATTAATACTTGATTGTGACACTTGATTGCAACGATGTTTTGCGAAAAAATATGCCAAAGGGAAAAATTGCTAAAGTTTAAAAATTTAGCATATTCCAAAAACACATTTTTGTTGCAAATTTCTATTGCAACAAACTAGGTGTTTCTTTCATTCAATGTGGTATTGTTCATTTGTTTTTATTTTTCACGATACGAAAGGATGTTAAGTTTACTAGTTATATTGGACAAAATTTTAAGTATAATTAAGAAATTTATGTGCCAAATTTTACAACTCAAAAGAAAGAAGAATTATTGAGAAAATAAAAATTTTATTTGCTAAAGACATCTTCTTTTATAGGAAGATATATTTTCTTTTGGATTAGGAAAAAAAAAATAATGCCAAACAAAGGCGAGGGTTTTGATATACACTGTTTTTTTTTTCTGTGATGGAGCCTTGAAAACATGAAAAAGAAAATAGTGTAATGAGCTTTGTTTTCTTTGCTTCTTTGTATTCAACTTGTTAATATGTTCCTTTGTGATTGAAAAGAGAAAAAAATAAAAGACTTGATGAAAATTAAGAATTTATAATTTTNTGGCGGCGATTTACCATCAAAACCAGACGTTATAACTCTCTTCAACCAGAACAATATCAGAAGAATGAGACTCTATGATCCAAACAGAGAAGCTCTCGAAGCCCTCAGAGGCTCCGATATTGAGGTCATGTTAGGTCTTCCGAACGATGATCTTGGAAGAATTGCTTCCAGTGAAGCTGAAGCAGAAACATGGGTGCAAGCGAATGTCAGAAACTATGGTAATGTCAAATTTCGATATATTTCTGTCGGAAATGAAGTAAAACCAGATCAAAGTTTTGCACAGGATCTAGTGCCAGCCATGAAGAATATACGCAGCGCCATTGTTGCAGCTGGCCTTGGAGACCAGATTAAAGTTTCCACTGCCATTGAATTTTTTGCTTTAGCAGGATCCTACCCTCCATCCCAAGGCTACTTCAAGCCAGAATATCGACCAATTATTGATCCTCTCATCGAATTCCTGAACGAAAAAAAAGCCCCGTTGCTCGTAAACCTGTACCCTTACTTTGGTTATTCAGAAAATACTCAAGATATTCCTCTTGATTATACGCTTTTTACAGCTCCATCAGCCATAGTTTCCGACCCTCCCTATAGCTATCAAAACCTTTTTGATGCTATGCTGGATGCCGCTTATGCTGCACTGGAAAAAGCCAACGGAGGCTCGTTGGAAATCGTGATATCGGAGAGTGGTTGGCCGACGGCCGGTGGTGACGGGGCAATAACGAATGTAGATAATGCAAGAACTTACAATAATAACTTGATTCAACATGTGAAGAAAGGAACACCGAAGAAACCTGATAGGCCAATTGAAACATACGTGTTTGCTATGTTTGATGAGGGTGACAAGACCGGCAACGAAATCGAGAAACACTGGGGGCTGTTTTCTCCAAACCAGCAGCCTAAATACCCAGTCAACTTTAATTAGCAAATATTTAGAGTTCATGGAATAAATTGCTATCATTTTGTATTAGTGAGTAATAAGAGTTGGTACGTATCTCCTATGGGTGAGGCCAAACGTCATGAATATACATGCGCTAGTTAAATTATACAGAGCCAATAATTTCTATATACTTATACCATGATGTCTTTCGTTTTAGTTTTTAACCCTCGATTGTAAAGTAAACTTTTGAATTAAGGATTTTTGTGATATGATACAACGTATAAGATAAAAGGTCAAATTTTCAATATATGCACACATGCGAAAGAGAATGAATGTTATATTTTAAATACTGAATTACCAGTGCTTTCATTTTGCGTTAAAGTAATTTCTTAACAAGATAGTTATTAAAAAGAGTGAGAATGTAAATTTTTGTCGCCTCTATTAGTTTAGTGAAAAGGATATAGGGACTAAATTTTAATGAGATAAATATATATATATATATATATATCCAAGTAGATCCTCACTGTTTAGACATTTTGTTAGCTTGACCTAATTATCTATTAAATGAATCATAGATTAAATTTGATTAACCAATTTTGGATTTTGATGGATCTACGTGTGTGAAATGACCATATTTCGATGAAAATAAGGGGTAAGGTTAGGCCATGGGTCAATTGTGCTCAAATGAATGGAACGACTTTTCTTCTTGTTGACTCAGAGCTTTCTGCAGATACGGAGGTAGACAAGTAAAGAGTTTTTCTTGCCCGCAAAGTTATGATGTTCTAGCCTTTGTAGCAGTAACCTTAATTATAATTTCCTGTAGGCTTTGTTTGCTATTGAAATGTAACGATTTTTCACCGCAGCTGTGTGGGATGAAAGCAAAAAATGAGTAAATTCTAGTAAAAATTTAACTTGACTTATGAAGTAAAGTAAAATTACCACAATTTTAAATGAAGTCTTAATTATTTCTCTTCATTTAATTTTATTTTTTTCTTTGATTTTTCTACAACTTACTTCCGAGAGTGTGTGTTGAGACGAGCATGAAAGAAGAAGAGATGGTCGAACTCTGCAACACTCTCTCCCTCTCTGATGGTGAGCAAGAGGTACTTAATTAATAAGGAAAAAAAGGGAACAAAAATGTAAACAAATTGCTCGGTAGGGAAAATTGTCTCAACCAAACTTTTAAACAGAATCGCATTCGGAACGCAAGTCAGCAAATGTTGAGAATATTCCGAAGGGTGAAGGTGGCAGACTTAGGAGAATTAGCAAGTTCGTGTTCCTATACTCTTTAGAAGCTAATTAATTTTCGTACTTAAGTCATTGGGATTTTGTTAATTTTGGCAGTTGCAGAGGGAATAGATCATTTGTCGAAGCAGCATTTTTCTTGCATATCCTTCTCGATTCAAGTTCATACTCTCTCAATCCTTTGTACAATCCCAAGTTAAAAATTTATGCTAGACAGATCTGAATGAAAATAATTTTTAATAAATATTTATACAAAAATAATAAATATTTGTTTCAAATAATTTTATTTATATAATTAAATTTTTTAATAATAATAATAACAATAACAACAATACCGATAATAATGATAAAAAAAATACTCATCATAAGAAGACGTATAATTAAATATAAAAAAAAATATGTGAAAATTATTATTAATAAAAATGGTAACAAACTCTGAATTGTTAATGATTTTTAGAATAAATTATTAAAGAGAGTTAAAATGGTATGAATTTGACATTTCCAAAGTTTTTAACATTTTCTTGCACCCGTTTGTCTGCTTCACCTTGACTTTAGGCAATTCTTTGAAGATTATCATTTGAAAGACCTAAGATTACCTCTGAGGGCTTCGAGTGCTTCTCTGTTTGGATCAGAGAGTCTCATTCTTCTGATATTGTTCTGGTTGAAAAGACCTATGACGTCTGGTTTTGATGGTAAATCACCGCCAAGCATTCCATAACAAACACCGATTTGGGCACCTGCATCAGAAACAATACACATTGAATCCACAAAAACATATTCTCCATTTTCAGAATTTTGCTACAAATACATGTAACATACTAAAAAATAATTTGATAGTGAGGAAATGCACTGACAGAGAGAGAAGCTAAGACCTGTAGTGTCTCAGGTAGCCATTAGCAGCCCGAGAAGAAACTTGGCGGAACCCATTGAAGAGATTGCTGAAAATAATTTAGCCATGGACAAAAATGAAAATGGAAAAGCAAAAGAGACTCCACTGCAATCTGCAATACCAACACCACTTCCTTGGCTTCCTTTTATAGAGAAAAAAAAAATCTTTGAATTTCCAGCGTGAGACATTTAACAAGCAATATTAAAAACAATAAAAAAAAAAAAAAAAAAAAAAAAAGATCTTCCAATTTTGATTCAGGACAAGACGACTTGCTTCAATGTTCAAATTAAAGAAGCCTAACAGCTTGTCTTTCAGGGTTCTTTGAAAAGAAATGAGGTTTTCCCTGTAATTTTCTTTGCTGTGCCAACTGCTCTGGTGTTCACTGTTACAAACATTTTCATAAATACCAGCCGAGTATACAACAAGGTGTAAGTTACAAAAGGTGCTTATTTAATACAACAAGAACAAGTCTTTTAATAAATTATAGTCGTACGTGTATTAATTTGTTGATTATTTGCTTATATATGCAAATACGCACGCAATAATTTATTGAAAGAGTGTATCGCAATAGGAATACTAAAGATTTTTTTGTTTATGAGGAAGTCTTTCTAATGACTTAACATTACTGCTAATCTAAGGTACCAATTATAATAAAATTGCCATATAATTCCAATGAGACTGCATGGATGCAGCACGAGCCCTAAGCTTTTTGATGTCAATTAGGTTTAAGAAGATGATCGATCACATGGTGTGCATACACTAATTAACAAGTATACAAAGCAAATGCAATGTCCTATGCATTATTTGCAAATTGATATGGAATCCTATCTCTATGGTTCGCCCCAAAAGATATAACACATGAATATTGCTGTCTCGAACAACATGGGAGACTTTTGTGTCATAAATTTCATTGGTGAAGTTGAGAAGGACACTAACAATATATATATTGATATGAAACATTTAGTAATTTTGTTTTATAACCCTGATAAATCAGGAACTAATAACGCGTAAACCCTGAAAACTGGAGAATGAAAGTAGGGTTAGGACCAATCGTGATTAGGTGCCAAACCCATTTCATTATTCTTCGAGAACATCCACAATTAATAAACCAAAATTTATTGACTCAAAGAAGATATCAAAGTCACAAACAATGCCAAATTGACATATTTATTATATTTTGTTTTCCAGACAGATACGTATTCAATCAGGCAACTAATGAATGCCAAGTTGGATGCTATTCTTTATCAAGTTATGTGGAAAAAATTGTTGTTAGTAAAGCCCTCTTCCTCTGCCTATGCGCCAAGTCAAGCTATAACTAAAGAGACTCTGGCTGCTGACTAAGCGAGGTCATAAGCGCAAATCAAGCTATGATTATGAAGCAGGAACAAGTAAACGAGATTCGAAGCAACTTCACAATTGAATCGGATAGCAATACTGCTTTGATAACGTAATGAGAATGGATACAACAGCGTACGATGTTATATTTGCAGCATGTTATGTCATTAAAATGAGTTTAAAATATATACAACCTCATGTTTGCAGTGTATATAAGAGTAGTTTTGTTGTGGTTGAAAAACTGCGTTTATAATTGTGCATGAAAAAACTGAACTGCGGACGTGGTATATTGTGATTGAATGATAGAGAAAGTTGAAGTGTCAATCTAAGGCCTTCTGCTTCTGCAATAAGAAAAAAAAAAATAAAAATTAAATCACAGTATTAAATCTCAAAAGCAAGTATACTAAATTATTTTTTTATATATATAGTAAAGAATAAGTAGAAAATTTAAATGAAACTTTAGTTTACGTAGAATAAAAGAATGATCATTGTAATAAAAAAATATGAATTAAATAAAGATGCTAAAGATTTGGTGAATTTGGTGAATGAAATTGTTTAAAATTTAGCGAAAAAATATATCGTCGTAATTGTTTTTCAAACATATGGGTTGAATATAAAATTTTGTTAATTATGCAAATTACTATCAAATATGTATAAAAAAGTTTTTCAAAGCAAAGAATTAAATCTTACCTTCAATCAATCATGTTTTAAAAAAGATAAATAAAATACATTTATTATCTATTAAAAATTTTTTAGTAAAAAAATTTAATTATGAAAACTTAGTTCGTGATTTAACAACTAAAAATTCAAAAAATATTATTTTTCATATATGCTTAATTTTTATATCTGAATTTTGGTAAATTAATTAGTCAATATAAAATATATATTTAATTATGTAACAATAAAAAAATTTAGACTTAATTTTTAATTAAATAATAATATAATATTATTTTTATATTTTTTATTTTTTATCAATAAATATCATATTTTAAAAATCGTGTTAAAGTTCTTAAAACTCAAGGCCATTGCTGCCCAAACCACTGCTTAATTGAAGGCTTTTGGATTTAAGAAGTATGGTATTGAAAACGTGGTATAGTTAGGAGAGAAATAGTGTCACTTTGTATATAATAAAGAGAACATTTTAGATAAAATAGTTTTATTGTATTACTATAAGTGATGTGATAGAACTTTTTAATTAGTAAAATAAAAAAATTTTAGTCATAAGTAAAAAATTAAAAATTAAAAATAAATTTCACTTCCAATTAATATAATAAAAAATTTTATAAAATTTATCTTTAATTTTTTTTATCTATCATACATGAATGAATCTCTCTTACTCTATAAATTAGTTAATTTTACTATATTATCTATACTAATTAATAAAATTATCTCACTTAAAATTTTATCTGTAATAATATAATATGAACTTTTTTTTTTATTAAACGTTTGAAGTTTCAAATTATCTTTTCACAAATTAAAATATATAAAAATTCACTTTGTACAAGTGTCCAAGTTAAACTTAATAAGGGTTTCGAATATAGTAAACGAACCCGAAACCAAAGCAATATCCCTGGCCGTTTCATAGAAGATCACATGGAGTACATACCGCAAATGTAATGGAAATGGAATAATTTGCTAATTGATATGAAATGCTACTTTATGGTTTGCTCCACAACACTTGAATTTTGCCGCTCACACTTCGGAAGAATTTTTTTGTGACTAAATTCGCAGGGGAAGTTGAGAAGAAGACTGCTAACTGCGTGCAAAACATTTCATTGACTTAAAGCAAGCAGCCATTGAAGTCTTTGCCTGCCAGGACATATCAAATAAAGCCAAATTGACAGTTCTTTCTTTCTCTTTTTTAAAATTTTCATTTTTTTCCAGAGAGTTAAGTATTCAATCATGCGACCAATAAAACCCCACTTGATGCTCCACTCGCTAGTAACGGGTTAGTTGGAAAATTGATGGGGGCATCGCCTTCTTCTTCTTCCGCGTGCACGCTAATTCAAGCTATAACTAATGTTCGAGACTCGGCCAGTCTGGCTGCTTGACTAAATGCAAGTCACAAGTGCAAATCATGCTATAACTATGCAATTAAACAATATTTGCAGCAAACTTCACACTTCACTCGCACTACAATCCCATTGCAATAACATCATTAGAATGCATATAGCGTCAAAATGAGTAACAAAATAAATGGTCATTTCACACAGCCTGCCTTTTCCCTAAGATTTTGGACCGCATGAACATCAATAACAAGCGTGTTACACAAATTATTTACAATATCTAAATAAATACTTTTCTTTCTTTCAGGCAAACACGGAACCTAAGACTTAAGAGCAACACTAATCCGCACAAACAATTAACTCTCTTGAAGTGCATCAGCAAAACCTTGTTGGCTTCTACAAAGATACAGTCATTCTTGCTATTGCCATGAATCTCTGCAAATACCACCAATACACAATCAAATTCTCCAAGAGTTTGGCTTTTGTCATTATGGCAGCATATGATGACTTAAGAGTTCTCTTGTATATGAATTGACCATTTCCTTCGTCAACTGATTTTGGGAAATCTCATCCAATCACGGTTTTTTCGTAATTTGAATTGCCCCTCGAACAAGTGTTTCCTTAAGATCATGACTATCTTATCGAAAAGCCCAATATTTTCAATCAAATATTGTTCAGCTGAATATCTATTGCAGAAAACCTCTCTTTTAATTATGTAGTTCTTTCCTTCTTTCAGAATGACTCCATACTCACAAGCCAATTCAAAGATCTCCGGTACAC
This sequence comes from Swietenia macrophylla, assembly GCA_032401905.1. NCBI lineage: Eukaryota > Viridiplantae > Streptophyta > Magnoliopsida > Sapindales > Meliaceae > Swietenia > Swietenia macrophylla. The sequence continues at coordinate 7,503,045 of CP135577.1, read as the reverse complement.
AATAAAAGCCTTTCCCAAACTCTATCATGAGGTCAGCTTTCTTCATTGCTGGTGCCAGTTTATTTTTCACCACTTGCACACTGACCTCAACACCAGTTTTCTGAAGAAAAGGACAACAAAATGAGAACCTCAATGACTCAAGAGACAACCAAATAAATCCAATAAGAACTTCAAGCTAAAAGAAAGATCATAACAAAATTGAATACATAAGCAGTTTGGGGAGAAAAGAATGATGATAACAAAGCAAAACTTAAAGAAAATAAAAATCATCTGCTAATCGATGCACTGGAAAAATATAATAATACATAGAATTCATGTGGAATTCTAAGATGTAAATGAAATGCAATCAAAGTCCTTATGCGTGACTGGATAAATTTATATATTATTTACGACTAATTGAATCAAGGAGCTTGCCATTTAAATTATCAACCTAAGATGACAATGGTTTTCGGGATTTAAATATTTTATGCCATGGGAAAATAAGCACTATCAGTACCATCATTTCTCTACTTTTAAATTTTTTTAGGATATTATGAGAAGACAAGCAAGGAAAAAAATGGGATTTATTTTTGACCAGTGAGAAGAAAACAAAAAGGTTAAAACCAAATAAAAAGAAAGCAATAAATTTACAACAAGATGATTTAGAATGATAGTTGGAAGGGAGACAAGAAATTCATAGGAAAACTACATGACTACTTCCAACTTAGCTGACACAGTAATTCATGAAGAATGAAGCACTACCGGTATTTATATGATCAATTTGCTTACGCAAACATATCTCCAAGAAGCTTATAAGCTTATTCATGCTACTTACTGACATTCATGCAAGAATTTTTACCTTATCATCAGTCTTGAACAATCTTGTCCTCGTCATTCTTAAACGTAGAGCTGCATAAAATTTCAATGCACTTCCACCGCAGGTGACCTCGTCCATATGTCCAAAACCCAGACCTGATTTTGCAGTAAATCTAATCTAAATACAGAACACAATTGGGACTGTCAGTGCCATATGTTCCACTAAAAGATACAGTATACCAAAAAGCCAAAAAATTCAAGAATTTTAGTTACAGCACTTCAACCTGATTTAGGAAAATGATAAGAGTGCGTGATTGGCGTAATGAATAATGAATTTTTCGAAGTGCTTGATTCATTATTCTTGATTGTACATCACCATACATGCCACTAATAGGAACATCAATTTCGCATTTGGGGACGAGGGCAGCAACCTGTGAAAACCAAACATTTAGGATAAAGGTGAAAAAATGAAGAGCAATAATGGTAAAAAATCACTAACCATCTACATTCATGAGTAACAGATGTCAATGTTGCAAAGGCATGCCTAGGCAAGTGCAAAGTTCAGTGCCAAAGAAGAAAAACAGCAGGGTGCAATATGAACAAACTACTGCTTGAAGTTCAAAGCACAACAAAATAAAATACAGTAAAATAAATAAAAAAATTCTTTCTTCCTTTCTTTTTCCTTTTCCTTTCCTATACACATTATGCAATGATTACAACTACTTACCAACAGCCAACTGGAGGAACAATTACTTAACGGATACTAGCTCTTTTGTTCTGACCCAACTTACTAAACACCTTACATTCATTTTATGTGTAAAAATATGTATGCAAAGGAGAATGCTAACATTCTTCATCATGAGTGCAGGTTACCAACCTCCTTACATACCATTGGACCAAAAAGCAACAATACACTTAATCAACTAACGACAAGAGGGCACTGTCATCCATTGACAATATGACATCATCTTATCTAAGGAAATACAATATTTTTTCTGTTGGTGATAAAAAGGAGAGACGAAACACCCCCATCAGCAATGGTGTTCTCAGATTTTTAGATGGCAAACAAGCTCTATATGTAGCAAAATTGATCACTTTGACCCTAAACCATTAAGAATACATACACACACAGGAAGCACTTTAAATTTAGTTTTCATCTCTAAGCTTCATCTTTAAACTCTGTTCCAGCACATTTTCCATCTTCTTGTATTTGACTTCAGGGTCTACTTAATTAAGTTGAATTTGACCAAACACAAGATCTCTTGGACAAATTCGGCCCCAATACCATGTTAAGTAACCATTTGACCAAAAAGCTAGAGCTTATAGGTAAGCACCAAACAACAGTATGAAGCTGAACATGTTTATTTTATCTTTATCAATGGAATTTCAGTTTCCCACAAAAGTTACATAAATAAATAAATAATGTCAAAGATAGAATGAATCACTTACACTATCAACCACAATTACATCTATAGATCCACTTTTAGTCAGAGTATTAACCACATTCAGCAAATTTTCAGCAGAATCAGGCCGTGAAATCAGAAGATTTTCTGTGTCTACACCCATTGCTTCAGCAAGTAAAGGATCTAATGCATTCTCTACATCAAGATATGCACAGTATCCTGCCAAAATGATAATTCATGTAACAGACAGAACAAAAAGTTGCTAAATGGAAATAACTGACATGCATTAATATCCCTTTTACATTACCAATTGAAGTCACAGAGGCCAAGCAAAATCAAATGAGAAAATAGATAGCTTGAATGATCCATTAGAAACAAATTTGCTACAGACATGTTTCTTTTCTGTCTTTAACAGCCAAGTTCTCAATAAAGTAATGAGATGTCTTTCTTAAATGGTTATGCCCTGACACAACCATAGATAATAAAGAAATATTTTGTTCTTACTCAAACCCCAATAAGTCAGCAAGAACATTGGGTTTACATTCCAGATTTACTCATTTCTGAACATTTTTGCATTTAGATCAAAGGCACAAGAATTGACTTTTTTTATTCTAGATAAAATGTCTTTAAAAAATAAATGTTAAAGTCAAGAAAATAAACAAAACAAAATATCTTAATGACTTACATAAAAGATGGATTTAGGCGTCAGATGATTAAAAAAAATCACTTAGATGATTGATGGATATCCACACTGATATTTCTAGTCATAAAAAGAATTGAATCATGTATAAAGGAGAAGCAAAAGGTGAAGTGTGTAGCTAAGGATTGAATCACAAGACAATAGGCAACTAGAAGCTAAACCCATTGGTCAAGACAACACAGAACAGCCAAAATCATGTAGTAAGGTGTAGTCTTGCAATCTTTGCAAATGGTCTAAATTCATTCAAATGAAGTGTTTCATGATCCACTACATGATGAACAACAATGAAGAAATTACAAAATTATGATCAAAATTTAGGCTATATATATTATTGCAAGAACTTCAATAAGAAACCCACTATTTAATGAAAAGAAAAAAGCAATAGAAAACTCATGAAAAAATTTACTGCTAGGAAAATTGTTGGTTTTTACATTAACCGCTGAAAAAACTATGGTGAGATGTATCCACAAACTATTATTCATTGTAAGCCATCAATGGCCATGGTGGATTGGTGTTCTCTGAACTATTAGGACCAGAGCAACACAGCAATCTACTTATGGAAGAATGACCTATCACGCAATTCCAATACCAGTGGAAAGAATCTTCAAAATTTCTTGATTGATTCTAAATTAAGATACATCAATTGTAACTGTTACATAAATAAACTCCTGCAGTAAGCATTATGAACAACAAAAAACTTAAGGCTTATAAACATATTTTTTTAACTCTTAACAGAAACACAAACCAAGACACAATATGAGTGGAACATGGTCTCACCTAAGATTATCCCAAAATTTAAGCAGATAATATGAAGTATTTGAAAAATATTGCTATTAGCAATCTATAAATATAGATAGATAGTAATCTCTCTCTCTCTCTCTCTCTCTCTCTATATATATATATATATATATATATATGCGCTAAAATGATTTTGTTTAGGCCAAAGTGATGTACATAAATAACATACAATTCCAATCACAGAGTATAAGAAGACAAAATCAATATGCACCTCCAAGCTTTTGAGCTTCCTTGATAACATGTAGCGCTAGTGTTGTCTTACCAGATGCTTCTTGACCATATATTTCTATAATTCTTCCCTGAAAAGGGCCAGGTAGATTTCTCAACAAGGTTAGACGAATATGAAGTTAAATGAATACGAAGATAGAAGCTTATTACTGATTAACTTCCATATAAAAGCAACTACAATATAATAACAATATAATAAAGCATTTCTGCATACACATTAAGTCTCAAATTGCCATGCAAGAAAAATTAAGGGTTGAGCACTAATACACCTGCCATCAATCGATTCCCTGAACATTCATCCGAGATACACGAGGGTTTACGCTCTCAAAAAAAATGGCAGATAAATCATGAAAGGAAAAGCATACTAATTTGAGACAAATTATATTCCAGCTCAAACAGCAGCTAATGGATTTCTCCAGTGTTTGCAGCAAATAGGCTATAGCCCAAGCAGCAACTAACTAAATTCAGCAGCAGGCAAATCTTGCCTCAGTTATGAACTTAAGGATCTAAAATTCCAAGCATGTTGGGGAACACGCTGATGTTAAAAGCTCCAATAAATGTTTTGGCATCAATTTTTGGCTGAACTGAAATCACCAACAAACACAAGTATGTTAAATTTACTTTTAAATAGTTATGGCAACCGAAACCTTTTGCTATAAAAGTTTCAGAGACACTTCCTTTGGCCAATGGAGAGTAGGAGGACGACTATGGGCATGCTTTGTATATGACAAGAGCAAAACATCTAGACAAAGAAAATATAGGAAACAGCCAAGTCTCACTCCAAAACAATTCAGGGTTAGGAATGAAGAGGAAACTCAAGAAACAAAGCCTCAAAAGAAAAATACATATTCCAAAAGAAAAACTGACAGAATCATGCAGTATCAAAATTAGGTATGGAACTAACGGTAAAGAAACCAACATTAAGCATGGATTTCACAAAAATACTTGGAGTTCCAATCTGCTATGATATGCTAATAGTCATTTAAATTTAGCACAGATAACTTCTTCATTTTTTTTTTTTCTTTTAATATAAGAATTGGTAGTGGTAACATGCATTCATCCAACACATTGCAACATACAAACTTATGAAAGAAACCAAAAAGAAATCCTAAGATTGTCAGCAACACAAATAGCTCAGTAGTGACCAGACACATAAAAGTATGAATTAGATTAAGACTCTTTAACTTAGTAACCTGTGTTAAGAGAAGTGACAAATAGGTAAAAAAACATCTTTGACGTCTCATTCACCAAAAATCTATTCCATGTGTATGTGTGCAGCATATGCTTATAGTAGAACAAGGCTCAATAAGACACTAATGCTTTTTAAGCTAATCACCTTTGGTAATCCTCCAATCCCAAGTGCTAGATCAAGCTTTAAAGAGCCTGTAGATATTACAGGAGCAGGCCTTGACATAAAAAACCGTTTCAAAGATAACATAGACTCTCTACCAAAATCATCAGCAAGCTGTGAGAGAGCCAGACGAAGTGCATTCTCTTTCTCCACTGTTTTGATATCATCATAAGGTTCATCGCGTTCAAATTCTGAAACTTCAACTGAAACTACAAAAGCATTCGTTTTTGAAAGTTAGACCAAATTACAGATGCAAGACTGACAAATCTAGCATACAGCTAAGAAACTTCCATAAGACCTGGAAGAAGGTTTGAGTCAAGAAAGAAAATTCTATTTAACTGTTGCTATGCATCAATGTGCTATTGCTCAACAATAAATTGCATAGCACCAAATAATATGGTGGTCAGAACCTATTTGCTGCATTAGCTGTAACAAGATATAACCCTAGGAGACGGTAAAAATTTAGCACTAATTATGAGAAAAAGAAATTGTTAATAAATTAAACATATTTTCTAAATCCACATGCATCTGTTCAATCTTCCCTTGTTGTCACAGCTAATCTTGCAAGACTACCAATGAGTATAGCTCTCAGTCAAAAAATGCAATCACTTCCCGGACAACTCAATGCCAAGTGTTTACTCATAATTGGGACTACCAAAACAGTAACAGAAGAATAAACTTCTCCAAGATCACAACAGCTTCAACCAACCCTCCTATTTTACAATCAGCTGCTACTGCACCATAATTATATTTAAGGACTATCCATTTCAAAGAAGTGTTTATAAATCCACAACATTGCCCATTGATAAATATGTATAATAATGATTGATCATATCCTCATTCATGGCGAAGCAATCCACAACAATTTTGTAGGTAAGAGAGAGACATTATTTGTTGCTGATTACCTACAGAAGACAGACTGTGGGTGTTCATCCCAATATAAGTAATTGAACCTCTTATACTCTGAAAGAAAGCAGAAACAACCAGAAGTCATAAGAGATGTTATAGTCCATCACATTTCATGGTGAAACTATATTTAGAGATCCTTATTTCACATTAAAAATAAAAATAAAATAAGAAAGGAATAGAGTGAAGAGACAAGAAGACAATTATGAAAAACATCACTCATTTACCAAAGGGCAAGAAAGTAACAAAAGAATTCATGAGGTGGAAAAGGCACAAGCATATCACTAATGAATTGCAATGTCATAAAAGTTCAAAACTCAGCATAAAGTTAAAACTGTTTCTTATTCTTTTAATGGGTTCATAAAGCTAAAGCTCATAACAGTAAACACCTATCCTAAATTGTCCACATTATATGTTGTAGAACTTAAATTAATTAGGATTAACATCATTGACCTCACTTGTGTTTTGAATTAAATAAAAGCACACCAAGGTGACTTTAAACTTTGTCAGAAACCTGCCTGGAATTCGTCAGCAACCTCAGATTTTTGTCAAATTTTGTTAAAAGCCTCCATCACAAGACAGGTTTGTGATTAACTGTTAAACCACTTGACTCTACATGAATTTAACCCAGAAGTCAGAGGAGCTATATGATAGTATCCAAATGATTTATTCAACAGTATAAAAGCAATGCATCTCATACATGTAAAATAAGCCACAGTTCCAAATTTAAACACACCTGAGGTCTAAAATCTAGGTAGTGAATTCCTGCACTGGTCATATTCTAAAAGCTGTTATTTTATAAAGAGAATGTAATTCAGTGTTGGTCGCTGCCACATGTAAAATGAATATGCTGACAAAAGATTATCTGTAATTAAATAGCTCAGCCAACATTTTACTCCCAAGGTTCTGACAATAGTGACCAGACAGTTGGAGTAAGTGCGATTATGTTTCATTATCTGGTAGAAAGTAACTTCAATTCGATCCTATGACAAAAAGACTCCAAAATATCTTAGTCCTGTCTCGAATTTTATTCTTCATCAAGAAGAGACCAAGCCTTTTTTTTTCCCCTGATTCTGGTTTATCTATCCTTTCAACTCACAGAAATTGATAATTTCCACGTCAAGTATTGCCTATAAATCCCAATAACCTATGATTTTTCCTTAAGGTTCCTTTAATTCTAAGTTTCTAATTCAATACCAGAAAAACCACAAACCCACATTCTCCCAATAAATATGTAAAAAGAATAAATAAAGAAAATCATCCTCGACAGTACTACAAAAATGGAGTCATAAACATTAGCGACAGTTCACATTAGCATACGAATGCACGTACAGATACTAAAATGCGTCACAATGAAAAATTTGCAGGAGAAACAATCGCCTCCAATTTACTAGCCACTTCACTAAGAAAGTTCAAGCAAATATATATATACATATATGAACCACTGAGGAAACGAGAATATGAGAGAGACCTGAGATAGAGAAGGAGAGAGGGTGAAGAAGCGAGATCGTCCAAAGGAATTGAGACGGAGACAGTGCAGAAACTGTGTCATTTTTTTTATTCTTATTCCGCCACTTTTTTGGGTTTAGGGTTTTAAGTTCTGGTTTCAAAGGAGGCACGCCATCTGTCTCTCTATCTCGGCTGCTAGGGAAAAACAGCCACAGCCACAGCCACGGCGGGTGCCGCTGGGAAATGTTAAATGTTCGCGCTTATGCACTTGTGTGCATAGGTATTATTCTATTTCGACCGCAATTTTAAGGCTTTCATTGCAAGCGTTTAGAGTCTCTTCTCATTGGTGGCTTCCACGATCATAATTAGTGAATGCTAAAGGGCTTACATACATATAATATTCTTTGGATCGAAATATATAATTAATTATATAATGCTTATTGAAAGTTTTAAAGATGATGATTACGAGTGAATATAAATATTGGTAAAAATCCACGAGTGTGAATTTAGTGTAGTATACAGTATTCAAGTATTACATGCACAAACCCTTGTGTAAATTTAGTCACATAAATTGCTCTTTAGTATTATATTATATTATTGTCACATATTTTATATTTTTATAAAAATAAATAAAAATTTATAAAAAATAAAACAGAAATAAATTAGATTAATACATTATTTTTGTGTGAAAGAGTTTGTACAAGAATTTGTATCGTACAAAAATAAAAAAAAAATGTTACAAGAGTAAAATAAAAATAAATTATATTTAACACGTTAATTTACATCAAAAAAGTTTATACAATAATTTGTACCATATAAAAATAGTTTGACATGATTCAAATAAAATTATTTTCTACATGAAGCGGTATAATTTTAATTATTTAATGAAATAGTTTATGAAAACTAACAATTAAAAGTAAAAAAAATGTATTGTAAAAATTAAGTTTCTTTTAATGTAAGTTGTGTCATGTAGAATTAGATGCAGTGGTTAGTTTTCATACAAAATTGAGCTCAACTAGACTAAACTTTGACCACTGCCCAAGTAACAATAAGAGCCTAGACAATAGTAAAAAAGATCATCCATGGCATGATAATTAGTGGTGGACACTTTTGAATCGAATTAAATAGTTTGGATTGATATTAAAAATTTGGTCTAATTTTGTTTTCAAGACAATAAAAATCGAACCAATTGAATATTTTTTATTTTTTATTTTATATTCATTATTTTAATCCATAAATAATGACTCATTTAGATTTAATTAATATAAAATTTCAAAAAATAATTTTATTTTTGAGTTTATAACTTATAAAATTAAAAAATAACTTTCATTTTTTTAATTTCAATTCAAACAAAAAAACAAAACCAAACTGAAACTTATCTTCAAACTTATAATATAAAGTATAAGATGGAAAACTTAAGCCTTATAATTAAATTAATATTTTTGGCTTAAATCCCAATTGACAAACAAAGTCAATTTATATCATAACTATTTGTTTGATTTAGTTCGATTTATCTTATACTAACTGCTCTAATCAGTTTTGTCCAAATTAAAACTAACGTTTTTGGATCATTTTTTTATTTTGAACCAAAATCAATCAAAACTAAATTTGCCTACCCCTAATTTCAATTTATTACTATTATTATTTATTTGTAGTTGGATATTGGTACCTAATACTAATAATCATAACCAACCAAAATCAATTTCAATTATATAATTTTAAAACCAAAATTTAACCTTTATTTAATAAATATCAAATATCAAGTAATCTTTTTTGATCAGATAATATCACATATCTAACATATCTAGCAAAATTGCTATCACTAATCATGCCAAAATTAGTTTAACTATATTTAACTTTAGTCTTTGAATTATTTGAACTTTAAAGACTTGGCTAAAATGTCTTAAAAAAATCTAGTTATAACCTTATATAAACTAACAAAAATGAAGGGTATTTATGCCCTTGTCAAGTGGGTAAGTAGATTAAATCAAGTCACAAAAGAGTTCATAGGGTTATGACCAAATGATCTTTTGAATTGCTACAGATGAACTTAAAAAGACCAACTAAAATTGAAAGTATTGGTGGAAAATAGTACATCTTTTGATAACTTCTCTTGATTCACAGAGGTTGTTTATCTAAAAGAAAAGTTTGATGCCTTTTAACTTATTAAAAGTTTGTTCAAAAAGCTCTAAAAAAGAAAAGAGTATAGAATAACTATAATTCAAAATGATCCTAAAAAAGAATTCAAAAATTACAACTTTAAGAATTTATGCAATAACAAAGGAATCAAGTATGAACTTTTAACCCCCATTACTCTTTAATAGAATGGTGTGTTGAAAAAAATTAAAATTATATACAAAATAGCTCAAGCGATGATTCACAACAAAGATATGGGCTTGTATTTTTAAGTGAAGTAGTTAACCTAATTGTCATATTATAAATAATGTCGATCTTTGACTTAAAATAGATAAAAGTATTTGTGAGTTATGAAAATTTAAATAGCATATTATAAAGTACTTTCATGTATTTAGTTGTAAGTGTTTTTTTTTTTTATTATTTGAGAGATGAAGAACACTTAAGAAAGTTTTAAGGAAAAAAAATGATGGTGGTCTTTTCTTAGGCTACTTCGAAGAGTTTATCAAATTTTCAACATGAGGTAAAAACATTCCTACCTAGTATTGATAAATAAGAATGCAAATTAAGAAACACCTTATATTGACACCGGTGTCCCAAAAGAACCTTTTATTAGAGTCAAGCTAAATCACCCATATAATAATGTCATTGAGGATTTAAATGAGAGTTTGAGACTACATATCAATATTTTAAGTTAGTTGTCTTATGTTTGTTATGTATTCAAGAGAACCAAAAAATAGTAAAAGAGTTTAAAATGAGTTCTAAGTAAATACCATGCATGAAAAGTTGAATTAGTTTTTTAAAAATGATATATACTACCTAATCCATAAGCTAAATGACACAAATGTGATAGGCATCAAATGGATCTTGAAGAATAAATCAAATAAAAAGTGGTATGATCACTAGGAATAAAATTAAATTAGTTACTCAAACATATACTCAAATTGAAGGAGTAAACTTTAACAAGTTGGTTGCCCCTGTTGTTAGACCTAAATCCATCAAAATTATGTTAGCAATATCATACTATTTGAACTTCAAGTTATATTAAATGTATGTCAAAACAACCTCTTTGAATAAGATTCTTTAAGAAGATGCTTATATTGAATAACTAAAACTTTTTTGTAGATCTCTTGAACATTTTTACATGTTTATATGCTTAAAAAAGGTTTGTATGGTTTGAAATAAGCTCAAATGATAAACTAAGCATATATATTTACTTGACCATGGTTTTACATGTGAAGATGTTAATTGAATAGTTTTCATTAAATAGGTTAAGAAAAGTATCACCATAACTTAAATCTATGTTGATGACATTGTATTTAATCCACCCATTAATGCTCATGCTCATGAGTTTGTTAAAGCCATAAAAGAAGGGTTTAAAATGTGTGTGGTGGTGAATTATAGTTTTTCATTCATATGCAAATATAGGGATTGAATGTCCATATCTTAATCTAAATTTTCAAAAGACTTAGCAAAGCATTTTGGTAGTGATAGCAAGAAACATACTATAACCACTCCATAAGCACAAATAATGAGCTTTACAATGATCCCTCGACTAAAAAAGTTGTCCATACTTTTTACAATAGTATAATAATAGTATAATAAGCAGTGTGCTTACTCATAGTTAGTATATCTAATGTTACTTTTACTATTGGTGTTTGTGTTATATTTCAAGTTTATCTTAGGGAGTCTCAACTTGCTACTTTTTAATGTGCCATCCAATATGTGAATAGTATTATTAAACATAGTATTTAGTACAATAGAGACTATTATTGATCTTGATGGATATTATAATGTAAATTGGGCAAATAATGTAGACAATTAAAAACAAAAAAAGGTAGTTCTAATAGTTACTTTTATATTAATTCAAACCTTGTATCAAAGATGGACGAAAAGTAAAATTTCATTTCTTTCTCTGATGTTGAAACAACATGATTTTAACTTAGACTATTGATTTAAATTCATAGATTTTTTCTTTTATATTTTAAATATTTTTTTAAAAAATTAAAATAAAGATAATAAAAAATACTTATAATGTTATTTGAATTATCATTTTATAAAAACTTTAGAATTATTTTTTAAAATAAAAAATTTAATTAAGAATATAATTTACAAATTATTTAACAAACTCTTCCTTCAAAAAATATTTTGTCATTCATATAAAAATATTTCTCTAAAAATTTATATTTAAAAACACTTGTCATAAAATTATTTTTAAATAAATCCTAAGAGATGATAAAATGCATTTACTATCAATGTCAAAAACAAATTTACTCTTTGACAAAATATTTCACAAATATTCAAAATTTTAAAGCATGATGTAATTTTTGATAAAAATAAAAAATAAAAAATAATAATGGGATTCTATTGTCCTTTATTTTACTCTTAGAATTCCTAAAATGCTTTCATATATATAATTTTGAGGATTCAAATCCTTTCATAGACACTTTTTGTTAATTTAATATGTGAATTTAAACAAAAAAAAGTTTAATTTTCTAATTTAAATTATAAAATAATTATAATTCAAATGATAGATGAAGAGCTTTAACTAACAATAATTAGTATTATAATTTTCAGTGCGTCCATCATAGTTAGAGTCTACTGAGAATCAAATTTTTTCTATCTATTTATAATATAGAATCAATATTTAACTCTAATTATAGAATTTTTGACCTCATTGTTATTATTATTATTATTTAAATATTATGAAAAAAAAAGTCAATTCAATGTGAGGGTGTTTTCAATTTAAAATTTGTTACCATTTGAATCATAAGTAACACTTAGTAAAAATATTAACGTTCGGGCATGCAACTTTCTCAATAATAATAGTAATTAAAACAATGTGGAAAATATAAATGAATTTTTTGTTCTAAAAGTCTACTGAAAACTTCACAAATTATTCAAAAATCTCAATAATTTGAAAAAATATATCAAAAATTATTCCATATACTCACTTTTAATGTTGTTTGTGTAACAAAATTGTGAATAGAGTATTTTGAAATAAAGAACAAAATAAAATTGTGTTGTGTTGATTAAATTTTTTTCTTTTTTTTCTTTTTTCTTTTTTGTTCTATATTATTTTTTTCCTTGTCTAAGATTGAAACAAAAGAAACAATTAAGATATTTTTGTCCAAATTATTTTTTATTTTTTATTTTTACCAATATTAAGTAAAGTTTTTAGATTAGACTGAAACCAATTTTAGGCTTAAAAATATGTGCATTTGTTCAAAAAAAATCCAATGTAAATGTAGAGATCAATTATGCATTGTAATTAAAAGTGATAATTTAGATTATTATATCATATTTGTATTGTGTTATACTCTTATCATGTTAAAACAGATCAGTTCGAACTTAATCTATTTAATCATTATGTTAAGAAATAAAAATTCTAACTCGATATGATTATTAAATGATTAAATAAATTATAATTATATTATTTATTTAATATTTTTTATTTATATATTAATATATTTGTATAATGTCACAATAATATTTTTAAATTAATTATACAATAAATAAATTAATATAATAAAATTATTTAAATAATTAATTATATAATAAATATAATTTTATAAATTTTATATTATATTGATGTTAAATTAACTGATAGTGTCAATAATTGTGACTCTTGATTGCAGTAGATTGTATGTAATTTTAGCCTGATATAAATCACGGATACGTGTTTTTGTAATGGGTTACGATGAATGGAATGATAGATTAAAAGAAGAAGAAGATCTGGAGATAAAGAAGAAGAAGAAAAAAAAAAAAAAAACTGGAGATAAGGTTGACAGAGGGAAATTAAATTATTAGAAAAAAGTAGAAGGAGCCGAGAAGCTAAAATCATTGCTCATAGGTGATCGACATCTGTGGTGGGACCCAAGTAAAACGTGTTATAGACGGTCCTGATTCAACTTAAAAAACCAGTCTTCCCGAGTGGGTAAGATCCGAATGAGTCAAACGCCGAAAACGGGGGTCATAGCTGCATGGAATGAATTTGGCAGGCATTTATTTGTTTAATTGTTAATTTAACGATTGGAGCAAAAGCAGCACACCACTGTTGACATCTCGGTTTTGATTCGAAAGCAGCGAATCGATCATGGCAGAGACAACCTCTCAGCTATCCTGCTTCTCTTCAATCAACCGCAAACTTCACCTCCAACGCTGCTTCCTTTTATCTACGAGTTTTCGCTCGTCTAAGGTATCTCTTTTACAAGGAAAATCTAAGTGCACGACTGTTAATTTTTTTTTTCGCATTTTATGTTTCTTCTTCTGTTCGTCAATAAATTTTGCTCCGAAAGCTATTCTATTGAAATGAAAAAATTCGTGAGTTTATTCAATTGTGCCTTTTGATTTTAGGCCTGTTAATCTGTTTGTTATATCATAGATTTGTAGGATTCTGAAGTGTTTTTGTAGTTTTATTTCATTGGGATTTGCATTGGCTAGTTTTCGCTATGGTGTATTGATTGCATTTGTTTCATTGCTTTGCAATTGGTGGAATTCCATTAATCCCTGAACCTTGAGTAAAACAAAGTGTTAGTGCTTAAAGAGGGTATTTGAGCACTAACACGCCCCTAGCATTCAAGGTTAAGGTTTTTGATGTCACAAGAAGACAATCACAGACCTATTTTCTTTTGGTTGTAATTTAGTAAATAGAAATGGGGTTCTAATCATTCAAACGCAAGAATTCTTAGTTAAGTAGGCTCTGGCAGTATGCCGCAATGAGCTTAGAAGGGAACAATGATTATCATTAATATCTAATGTCTATCACACTTCATTTAGGAAGTTTTCAATTAACAATCATTGGGTTTGACTGACAATTGATAAACAAGATTAATAAACAAAGATGGATGCAATTCAAGTAAGCCTTTTTTTTTTAAAAAAAAAAATCCATGAACTAGGTGTTAATTTCTCTAATGAAACATCTTGTGGGACTGTTGAAAGTTCTTATTTGGTGAGATAATCCCACCATTGTTGGTGTTAGTTTTGTTAGATGAATTTTACTAAGTTGAATACTTAAAGAGTGTTTACCTGCAGGTCATAATAAGCTTCAGGTAATCTTGTTTTGAATGAATTTTAAAGAAACTATTTATTATAATATAGTTACTTGGTACTGTACACTCTGACTGCTGGTATTTTCCAGTCCTGGGTTTGTATGAGTCTTGACGAGAAAGGCATGGACACTACAAATTCTGTGATTAAAACTACGCTAAGTTATACTGCCAATGAGTCAAAACCATTTGTTGAAGGGACAACAAAGTCATATCCAACTACAGAAGAGGAACATGCTTCTGGAGAAACGGGGGTAAATGAGCCACTACAGGATGGTGGTGTTACACAAACGAAAAAGGCAGCAAAAATCCATGATTTCTGTTTTGGGATCCCTTATGGTGAGTGTACTTTGTTTCATGGAAAAGCTTGTAATGTTAAACTTTTGGGGGGTTGACAATGTACATATCCTTCATAAACCCTTATTTATTATGCATGTTGAATGGTTCACTGAACTTGGTTTCTGTAGCATGATGAGATAATTGAGTTGATCATTTAAGTATTTATGTTGGCAAACTCTTATGCTTCAGGGACTATTACCATTTGACATGTTTTACTGTAGATCAATACATAAATGCAAAAATGTGTTCCTTGAATAGACATACTTCTGGAGCCTTGTTGTCAATTTTTTAAGGTGTGTTTATAATATTTTAATGATAAGAAAGGTGTTTTGTGATCTTTAGAAACATGCCAAATATAAGGCAAGAGAAAATGACCTGGCCTTTACTTTCATATTTGTGATCTTCTATAATATGACGTTCTTGTAATTAAGGTATGGACTATTGCAAGTAAAATACCCTGAGTAACAACATTAAGGCCAGAGTCAGCTAAACAGGCCATGTCACAACTAAGATCCATTTTCATTGACCTCTGGATTGGGATATGGTATAACCGGAGCCCTTACTGAATTCATAACAGAAATAAAATTTTCTTTGAAGCTTTATGTTCTTCCCTTGTATTGGGCTTGTCCGAACCCATCCCCCTCCTTGAATGCCCCCATTTAACTTTTTGCACTTCCTTTTCAATTGTTTTAATCCATTTACCTTTTTAATCTGTGAGAATGCAAGTTATGTCAATTTATGTCTTCATCCAGTATTTCATGGATGTATTTACTTGCGCCTTATTTTTTAAGGGGTTTTTAGAATAGGGTATGTGGACTTACTAGTGCAAAATCTTATAATCTATATTGTTACAGGTGGCCTCGTTCTGGGTGGAGGGCTTCTTGGTCTTATATTCTCAAGAAACCTGGTGACTTTAAAAAATGTTGTGATTGGAGGTGCTTTGCTAGCCCTCAGCACCTTCAGCTTAAAGATCTGGAGGCAAGGAAAATCAAGTTTACCATTCATACTAGGACAAGCAGGTAAGAACTTGCATTAATGTCATACCATTTTCTTCTCCATAATTTCTATGTTCAGTGGCTTCCCCTCTCTCTGTTTCCTTTCTTTCTGTTTAGCTGTTTCTTCTGCTTGGAGTGCTAAGTTTGGATACTAACAAACTGTTAAAAAATAGACAAGGAAGAAGTCTGTGTCTGCATTGTTTTTGAACTTTTTAAGATGGTTGTTCTGTTTAACTCTTAAGGGTATTTTTGGAGACCTATTTGGACTTCACTTGTTCAAATTCTGATTTTAGTTAACAGGTTTGAATGTGATGGAGATGACACCATATGCTTGAGTTTATTCTGATGCTTCTATGGGGTCCATTACATTACATTCTGGTGAGACCAGCAGGATGTTTAGAGGCTAGAAAAAAATATCGTGTCAGTTTTATGCATCAATTGAAACCTTATCCAACAAAGAAGCAAAGTATATTACATTGTTGGAGAGTAAATTTTTCAACTATGTGAGCAATATGATGTAAGATCAGATGAGAAAATGGAGAAAGGACGGGATAAAGGAATATAGGCTAGAGAGAGAGAGAAAAGGGGAACAAAATAGAATTTAGGGAAATATTAAAATAAAAAAATTAATGTTTCCATTATTGTAGAACATAATTTTAATGGCCAAGTTATAAACAAAATGGAAATTAGAATACACTCAAAGATAACCTAACATTCTGGAAATAAGTAAAAGAAACCTAAATAACACAGATAAAAAATTTCCCAAGTTCCGTAAATAAAAATAATTCTTAAACCTCTATAATCATAATGAGGTACCAAACAAGGATGATTTCCATAAGGGCACTGCTATTGACTTGTTTCCTTTCAACTGCCTTGCCAGTGAGATTTTGAATTTCTGTTACAAACCAAACTGACATATGGTAAATGTCATTGGAATTAAAGAGTTGATGAAATGGATTGTTAAGCTGCATCGGGATAGGCAATTCTGAAGTTAAAGCCATCTTCCTTTAAACAAGATGAGGGATTTGTTGGATTCATTTATGAAGAACTGAGGTGTGCTTTTGTAAATGCTTGAAACATTTTTGGACCAATGAGTATAAAGTATGAGTATTAGCTTTCTTTCCGCAAGTGATTTTCCCTTGCCAGATGAAGTCATATCAGTCTTAAAGTGGATGTAAATTTTTAGTAAGCGACAAACTAACGCGTTCTCAATGATATCTCACACTCAGTTTTCAGATTGGCAACAATTAATTACAAGTACTGCACATTGAAAATTTTCAATTTATGATAGATCAAGAATTCAAGATAGTTTATCATGTATTGTGTAAATTATGATGTTAGAAATCTGTTAACATCAAATACTTGATGTAGACATGTATATTCTTCAGAGCTTGTCTCATGATGCCTGGTCTTTTTGATCTTGCAGTGCTCTCAGCAATCTTCTTCTGGCAGAATTTTGAGGCCTACTCATTGGTAGTAATCACATGATTTCAATATTTACTCTTCACCCTTTTTCCAGCTGATTTTTTTAATTATATATGAATATATATATATATATATATATATATATATTTATGCTTATTATTGTTGTTGGATAAAACTAACCATATGCTATCACGTGGTTACAGACAAAGAAGCTAATTCCAACAGGGTTTTATGCTGCCATTAGGTAATTTATTGATGTTTGCTCTGTTTTTGTTAACAAATGTTTAGTTAATTGAGTAACTCACATCATCTTTTTTTTTTTTTTTTTGGTTTCTTTTGACTATCACAGTGCTGCAATGCTGTGTTTCTATTCATATGTGGTGGCATCGGGAGGAAATCCTCCGCCAAAGAAGTTGAAATCATCTGTTGTTGCCCCATCATAGAGAGAAATCTTAAAAAACCAGGTCAATCAGACGTTTGTCAGGGGAGTTTTCTTTCATTAGGTGAATGTCATTTATAGAAACTGCTGCTGGGTTTAAGCTTATTTATACATGGTTCAATGTTATAATAGTGGAGACAGTCACTTGATAATGTTATTATATTTATATATATAATCTGATTCCTTTTTAACCAAATTGTAGAGAAGAGTAAGACTGTAGTGGAAACACATTATATTTGTATAATCTCATTCCTTTTTATATGTGCTCAACCATTCACATGGGTTGTTCGTGCTCTTCTCGTCAAAGAGGAAGAGAAGGCAAAATGAAAATAAAAATAAAGTTAAACGAGAGAACGAAAGAAAGAGGAAAGAAAAAAGAAAATCTGGAGTTCACGTTTGCGGGCAGGAATGCATAACCAAGGATTGTTACAGCAAGACCTTCAGAAGTTGGAAGACCAACTATGACCCACATTAGCGACGAGCATCTACGGTTAATCAGAATGAAAAAAGCCGCAAATTAAGTCCTCCGAGGCAAAGTAAGGGTGGGGGAGTAAAATAGAGTATAGAAAATGGCCAAATTCCAAATCCAATTAGCCCATTTATTAGCAGAGAGTCATTCGTTATAGAAGCTGTACGTAGCCTGGTCTAGAAGGATATGTGGAAAAAAAGTCTTTTAAGGTTAAGGGTTTGGAAAATGGCAAAATTCCGAAATTTTGCTTGCACTTTTTGCCTGTACAGTTTAGTTCTTGATATAAGGTAGGAAGCAGTAACATAGTTGTGTCAAAGAAAAATGATCCCATCAGATATGAAGTCATTTGTAGAATATAAATACGTTTGACATTATCAGACTTCTACTTTTTAACATAAAAAAATGTGGCAATTAAAATATAAAGTAAATATCAATATTTGCTAGACTTATTGTATGATGTCAACTACTATTGTGAATAATAGCTTTGGTTGAGAACTTTATGAAATTGTAGAACAGATGATGTAACTCCACTTGGCATGCTGTTCCAAGACCAAAGTACAGTGCAGTGAAAGTGAATTGCTTTAGTAAGACTTGCACCACTGCTGGCGATTTTAAGTGCATGACCACAACCACTATTTCAAGGCAATAAAGCCATAATTTTCATGCGATAGAAGTATTAAATATTAAATATTAATAAATAAAAAAACAAGAGTGAATTTTATTAAAATTTAATATTGTTAAATATTTTTGTAATTTATTTGTAAAATTACTATAATCTGGGACAAAACCAAACTCAAAGTAGACGGAGCAACTTAAATTTCTCAATGTACGAATGCATGTGCCTCTCAATCTTTTAAGAAGTCCTTACTATCATGGTGAGTGGAGAACAACAGGAATTAGCCGTTGTTGCTCTCAGAATATTATTCCCAGTTGAGTATAGGTTTGGAAATTTGATCAGATTTCCATGTCAAGTTTTTTCACTTGTTTCAGGAAGTCATTTCATGCAAAGCAAGTCACAATTTCTTCTTTTGTTGCTGATAAGCTAATAGCCTTTTCTTTGTTTTTCCATTTTCTTCATTCAAATGATATTTACATCTGTGAACAGTTTGTAGGATGTTGAAGATATTCATCCGGCGTATTTTTTGTTATTTAATTTTTAGATCCATCGACAATATCAACATGAGTTCTCAAGGAGATAAATTCAATTGTACATACCTGTAAGGTTCAGCTTTCTTCTTCCTCTTATTATTATTACTGATTATATTTTTGCCACTAGGTTATTTTATACACACGCATGCGCGCACGCATACATACATAACTTGTGAAATGCAATACAATTAATTTTTGACTAATTTTACAAGTTTTCCACGTCCATACCTCCCCCAAGTTGACTTGAATGTGAACACTACAACACTTCACTGAATATTTTTTTGTATGATTATAAAGCAATTGTGAGCACACTATAATATCTTTGCAACACATTTATCTTAAAAAAAAATGATGTAATATAGAATTATGATCTATCATAACTTATCGAAACGTTTGTTGCTTGTGTCACAAATCACATATGTATTAACAAATCCTTCATATTGCTTGGATATTGGCCTAACATTATAGTCAAAAATGCTATCGTCGTTCATTCCACTTGGGACACCACTATATTCACCCAAATTGGGAAAGATGACACATAACTATATAAAGATATTTCAAATTTTATATATATATATATATATATATATATATATATATATATATATATCTTGTGTAATCTATGCATCCCTTTGTTCAGTTTCCAAAACATTAGTTCTCATTTTTGTAAGCCTTAAACATTCATAGGTATAACAATTAGCTTTTAACAATCAAATATCAAATTTTTCAATCTTTGATACAAATGGTTCGTGTGTAATTTTGTGCATTCAAAACTTAAACCTCATGCATATTCTTTTACTGAAAGCATTATTAAATAAAAATCTAAATGTATGAAAAAATTTATTCCCACAAAGTTATAAAAAAGAACTAAACATTCGACTTCGAATAGAAGGAGATGAATATTACCAAATAAAATGGTGGTTGTCTTATACATATACATACGTATTTAATTAGTTACAGTTAACTTGTTAGACATGATACAGTATCAATGAAGAAATGAACATTTATTCATGGTTCAATCAAGATGGAAAACAAAGGCAAATCACAAAAATTGCTTCTTGTCTTGGGGCTCAATCAATTAATAATGTTAATTCAAAGCATCAAGGTAGGGCAAGTGTCTACTGCTATCCATGGATATAGCCTTTAATTTATCAAAGTTCTTATACATCTCCCTCCCATTGATACTATTTGTTGTGATAATTACACATCAAACAATCCTTGCGCCTTTATTGATTTAGAAGGAGCAAATAAAAGGGGGCTCTTGGAGAAGTTGATGACTCCAGAAGTCCTTATTGCTTGGATTTCAAAGCCATTTTGGGATTCATAAGGATCTTCCTTCCTTTCGTTGATAATGACTATAATAATGCAGATGGAGTGTTGGTGTCAAATACTATAAACTTTCAAATTTGTAATTTAGGGCATGCTTTCTGCCGTTCGTTTTTACTTAGTTTATAGAAACAGTTGCAAATATATTTGATAAATACTAATTTTAGTAAAAATTATTCATTTTTTATTAGTATCTAATACTTTTGTGATTTTATTTTATAATAGTAGTGAATTTAAAGTCATGGCACCTTGATTTCATACACATTTTTAATATATGATACAATGTTTATGATCAGTATTAAAATATTAAAAAAAAAAAGGGGGTCTTCAATGGCTTTAGTCAATCTAAACTTCATAATGTCTCAAACAAACAAGTAGCAAATTAATTTGCAGCTCTTCAGGTTATGTAAGAACATATATACATATTGTTTGTTGAAAGCAGGACCACCTACATTCAGAGTTGTCAATAATTGAGATAATTAAGCAATATGGCACTGCAATTAGTGCTAGACCCTTTGCTATCATGCAATTATAGTGCCTTTTACAGAACGATAGGCTCAACCTACAAACACATAATTTCTATATTCTCCATAAAATTTCTTCCTCTAAAATAAGTGTGATTCTTAAATCTCTTTCTTTTAATAAAAATAAATAAATAGTTAATTAATTTTTATTCTATTATGTTTATAATTTAAAACATTAAACATAAATGTAAAATTAAAATTTACAAAAAAAAAAAAAAGAGAATTATAAGATAAATTTTAAATGGGTTGGAATGATAATTTATGTTACCAAAATTAAATAGAAATTTGGATGAACAGAAGAAGTAATAATTGAGTGATTAGGGAAATGTGAGTGGGTATGAATGAGTAGCCCTATGTCTATGACAGATGAGTTGCTATCGAATACTAGGGTTGATTATTATGTCCAACTTTATGTCATTTTTTTTTTTCCAAAATAAACTCTACATTGCAGTGGAATTGTACCTAATGTGGTAATGCCCCATTACACAAAAATTGCACCACATCAACGTGGAATGGAAACTTCATATTGGAATAACAAAAAATTATTCAAATAATAATAATAACAATAATTAACATTGCCATTTGCCAGAGAAAAAGAAGGTTCAAGAATTTTAAAAGAATACCAATACTGCCGTGAAATATTACCTTGTTTGAAAGTGGGCCTAGATTATATTTTATTAGTGCTCTGTTCTTTTAGCTGTTATAAGAAGCTAAAATTGAGTCCTTTGTGTACTCTAAGCTGTCAAATAATACTAGTTAGGTTATATCATTACAAAAATATTAAAATTAATTTATTTAATTAAAAATGTATCAACGAAAATATTAAACCACAATAAGAGTGGATCGTAAAATTTTATATTATTTGAAAATAAATTTAAGTTAAGTTTTAAAAATTTTTATCTTTTTAACTAGTATGAGATATTTTAAATTTAATATTTAAAATTTTAGGTATTAAAAATAAAATCGTGAGAAACTAAGACTAAGTTTATCGCACCACCCTAAGCTGCCAAAATAAACACTATTGCTCTAGTTAAATCTACTAAAGTTAAAAATTATAGACATATATTTGATAATATTAATATTTAGTAGAATCTACTCATTTATTTTGTTAATATTGAACATTTAATATTTCTGTATCAAAGCAATGGTGGTTAAAAAACCATCACACTATCTACCAAATAAAACTTAACTATCTTAACTTCAAATTGAATTGGATAAATTTGTATAGAAAAAGAAAATTAAATTGCTCATATTAGATCCAATTACTTTTAGTAAAATTTACATACATACAACTATTCTATTGTTGAGTGGTGACTCACTTTTTTAAAGGCAGCATTTGTGACTCGATAGTGTAATAATCAAAAATTAATTTTAGAATATAAACACAATATTTTAAGCTAAATAGGGCATGATAAATGCTTTATTAAAATATTAATGATAAAAAAATTAAATTGCATATACATACCCAAAAAAATTAATAACTTACATTTTTATTAAATTAAACAAATTAAATATTACCCTATTGTTTTATAAAATCCTAAGAAGAAGCCATAAATTTCCATTATTTTTTTGTCACTTTCTTGAGTAATTATACTAGTGAAAAAGTAGTTGATAGTAGCAATGGTAAAGAAAATCAAGGATGGAAAAGTTATAATTTAATAAAAGTGTAATTATAAAAATTATTATTTTAATTTAATTACTCTTAATACATGTGATATTGAGATAAAGTATATACTATATTTATAATTAATTAATGAATTATGTCAAATTTAATGTATAGATGTTGATAAAAGAGATACATAGTTTTACAAACCACTATAAATATTTATATAGTGTTGACAATATACAAAATAATCTTAAAATATAAATAAAAAGAAAAAATTTTAAGTAGAATAATTCCATTATATTAACTATGTTAAAGTAATAATACTATTTAATTAATAAAAAAGTATTATTTTGTTTAATAAAAATACTCAAAGTTCTAACATCTAATTATTTCTTTTATCTAACTTTTATGAAACCAGCCTTGAATTTTTTATTTACAATCAATTAATAATTTTTTTCTTTATAATTGGACAATTTAATCATATTAGTATAGTAAGAAAGTTTTAGGTAAAATAATCTTATCACGTCATTATTATTGATGTGATAAAAATATAATAAAATCAACTAATTAATGAAGTGAAAAAAATATATTTATTAATAATGAACGAAAAAATTAGTAGAAAATTTTACTATTTAATTAATATGATGAAAGAAATTTATAAAATTTTTTATTGATTTTTTTCACCAACTATCACCAAATATATTTTTTTTGCTTCATAGGTCAAATATTCCTACTACTTCAATAAGAACTATCCTACTTAAAACTTTCTCCGATATAACTGATATCGTGAAACTGTTCTAACTAATATTTTTCTTATAAAAGTAATAAACATAATTTCAAAAGATTAATACATATATATATGTTGTGTTAAAAATATGCATAGTTATTCTACAAGTCTAAATATTGTCATTCTCTTTAGTGTTTCTCTACCCACATAAGTTCTATAAATATTGTATATTGTATGAATAACAACCCATGCAATCTTCAACTAATTCAAATGATATATTTCTTTCTTCTTTTAGCAAATCAATTATGTTAGAAGTAAATATACAAACTAAATTGCCTAAAAAGATTTGTGTTGAGTTGTACAAAATGAAAGAATCAAATTCCAACTAGAAACAAAAAAGATCTTATAAAGCAATTGGAAGATATTCATGGCTTTAAGGTATCACAAATAATAATATTTAAGACATTTAAACAATCAACCAATTTATGTGAACAAGAGGATGTACATGTTAGTGAGTTATTAAATTCTTACAAATTAAAAAATATGATAACAATTATAAAGAATAAATTATTGTCCAAAAAACTTTAAAAAAATATATTATTCTATATTTTCTATTTTTTTAACGTAACATATGATTTTTTTTGCAATATACAAAAAATTATTACCATGTGAAAGAAAGTCTTTTTAAATAAAATTTAAAAAAATTATAACTTATTATAATATTAAATTTATTTTTATGTATAATTATTTTAAATTAGGACCAATTTTTTTTATAACTATATGAAAATTCTTTCAATATAAAGTATCACCACAGAGATATCTTAAAATAAAATTTCATATTTCAAATAAACACAAATACAAAATAATATAATACTATATTATATTATGATGAAAGTTTTCTCGCAAAAAGTATATGAATTTTTATAATTTAAAAAAAATTTAATTCTGTATAATTGATATAATTAATATTAAATAAAAATTTATATTATATAATATATAATAAGTAAGAAATGAACAAAATCATACAGGGTATCACTTTCGAGAGCAATGGAATGGCACCGCATGAATCCCGCCACTATATGTTGATGGGAAATGACAATTTATTTCGTAGTGTGTTCATGGAACTCGGTCACAATTGTAAATCAATCATAAATAAAGAGCATGCCATTCATTATTAACATTTGAATTACATTCCATGCTTTTCCTTTCTCCAATAAAAATAACAACCTTAATCATCTTTTTGGGTTTTATATATATATATATATATATAAACATATATTATAATATTGTGTCTCCTTGGTGTGACTCCTACATTTTACTTGACATTATTGCTGTGCATTCGGTGTTATTATCATTACCATTGACGAGCCATTTATTTTAATTTATAATATCTTTACAAGTGAGTGGTTTTATCGAAACTCTTCCAAAACATTCTTAAAACTTTTTTATTGCTATTATTTTTTAAATATATATTACATTTAAATAATTTTCTCACAATTCCTTTTTTAATTTTAAAATAATTTTTATTATTTCTCTTCTTTGTTAAACTCCATATTTTTTTTATTTTGATTTCTCACAAACCCCATTGATTAAAATATTTTTAATTTTTTAAACCCATTTAAATAAACAATAATTATTTTATAATTTCTAATAGGAATTTACAAGACTTTTTATAAGTGTTATTGTTGCTCACCAAAATGTAAGATTCAAACAAAAATTAAGAAAAAAAATGGTTACTTCTTATGTCTATCCTTCAAGTATTGGATTTATCAAACTTTTTTAATCTTCAAAAGTTTTCAATACTTAATAGTATAATTAAGATGGGAGACCAAAATAAATCTATGATAGGTACAAGTTAAAACTTAGTAAAAATAAAAATTACATGTATAATATATTAGGATGTAAATATTGTTTAACAAAAAATAAAATACACGCAAGTTTAATTAAATGTACCTTTTGTCTTTTTATTTAATTCAAACTACTATTAAAATTGTAAATAAAACAAAATTAATATGAATTCGGAGGGAAACTTTATAATTTTTATATTTCTACTTAATTTTAAAATTATAATAATTATAATACAAAATAAATATTCAATTTTATTTTACCGCTAATATTTATTAACTTCTCATTTATACTTAATAGTTAGCACTTTAATTAAGATAGTTAGAAAAATTATGATATTTTAATAAGAATTACAGCACTTTAAATTAAACATAGGAGAATTTATATTTCATGACTAATAATTTTATTTTATAATAATTTTAATTTTAAAATTATATTATAATGTTATTAAAGGCAACTCAAAATATGATTATGAAAAGAGTGAAGGGAGAAAAAAAAATTAAAAACACATGATATAGTAAAGCCTTTTTAGAATAATATTCTATATAAAAATAATCTCCATATAGTTATAAAAAAATTTCAATTCTAATTTAAGCTAATTATAAATAAGAATAAATTCAACCTCTTAAGAAATTTGCCTTCACATAATAATAATTATTTGTATATTAAAAAATTTATATTATATTACATTCAAAAAAAAATACATTTTTCTTAAGAAAAATTTTAAAAATAATATTATTTTAACCCATCTTTTCATGTGTAACTAACTCTAAAAAATTTTTACTAAAATAACTAATTTTGACAATTTTACTCTCAAACCCTACTTTTACACTTATAAATATAAGTTATTCGCACACTTCATTTTTTACATACAAGGCTTTTTTCACTTCTCAAATTTCAACAAATTTCAATATTCAGACTTTCAACAAGACGTTTAGGTACAAAGTATATATTCTGACATTTCATCTACAAATTAAAATAAAAGTAAGTTTTTATACTTTAATTTTCTTATACTTTAATTTTATGTTAATTAATTTTAAAATATTAGATATTGCTACACAATTTATTGATCGTGTAAAATTTAATTTGAATTATAAATATAATATTTTATTTGTTAAATCTATTATCATTGTAAATTGCCTGAAAATTTAATCGAAAAATGAAATATGTTTGATATAACAAAG
>CP135577.1:7363905-7471291 GCA_032401905.1 Swietenia macrophylla | reverse complement strand
AATCAATGTCCTAAAAAATTGACATTAATTTTTTGAAAATATCTTAAAATGTTAACATTAATTTTTTAAGTATTATTTTTTATTTAATTATTTAACTAAATTTTAGATAAATATAATATAAAAAATTATATATTTAAATTATTAAATAATATAATTAATTAATAATAATTAAAAATAATGAAATTATAAAAAGAAGAATTAAAAAATGTTCTGTGCGTTGCATGCCCTAAGGCGCGTGAATCCAAGGCTGACGTGGCCCTAAGACCACGCATAGGGCGTGTGCGTCAACTAAACTTTCTTCATTTTGGCGCGTATAACGTGTGAACCCATGGTTGATGTGGCCATATCCTACGTGCCAAAATGAAGAAAATTCAATTCTAGCGCGTGCGTCGCACACGCCTTGTGCGTGGTATTAGGGTCATGTTAATCATGGGTTCACGCACCAGAACTTTTTCTTCCTCCTTTTCTGTATTTTTCACCATTTTTTCGGTATTTTTCAGTCTATTTTCCAACTAAATTATTCAAAAATTTTCAATTTATCAACTTATTTAACAACTTACACGTACATTTTACAATATATATATTTTAAATATTATTTTTTTATAATTATCATATAACTAACTATAAATTAACAATGATTTAAAGATAATACTTAAAATATCACACATAATAATTATTTTTAAATTCACAAATAAAATAAAACTTAATAATGCAAAGTAATACTAATATCTTTTGTTGTTTTTGTTATTGAAATTTAACTTTCAATTCGTGCTTGTATTCAAAAATGAAGAAGAGATATAAAATAAGGTGAAGAGAGATAAAGTGAGATGAAAATGTGAAAATTAATTTAGGGTAAAATCGTTATTATAATTTATTTACAGGAATAAAATTGTCAAAATTAATTATTTTGGTAAGAATTTTTTAGAGTTGATTACATAAGTAAAGATGGATTAAAATAAGGTTGTTTTTAAAATTTTTTCTTTTTCTTAAGTTGTTTGGGATAATAATTTAATTTTTTAGAGTTGTTATCATATATTTAAACTTACGTATATATAATAACTCATCAATATGGATACATTCTTGTTAAAGGGAAAATAATTTTAATTTCTCATTCATATTTAGAGTTTTTTGTTACAAATTTTTGTATTTATGTATCATCATTCTTAGGATTATTGCTTTTTTTTTCTTATCTAATGCAGCAATGAGTTTTTCTTCAATTAAAATATATACAATTTGTTACTCATTTGAATGATTGAGAAAGACATTAATATTTATTCAATTAATATAGTAAAGTTATCGATCTTAATCACTCAATTTTATAATAATTTTTTAATTCTTCTCTTTCACTTTATTTGTAACTTACAATTCATCAGTATTAAGGATTTTAATTTTGAAATGCTTCAAACAAATAACGATTGTTTATGATTTCACATCAACTACTCATGCAAAAATTATATTTAAAATTTCATAAATAATA
Organism: Swietenia macrophylla; assembly: GCA_032401905.1. Taxonomy (NCBI): domain Eukaryota; kingdom Viridiplantae; phylum Streptophyta; class Magnoliopsida; order Sapindales; family Meliaceae; genus Swietenia; species Swietenia macrophylla. The sequence continues at coordinate 7,469,814 of CP135577.1, read as the reverse complement.
CTTATATTTACTAATTTTAAGATACAATCTTCTATCTGTTTCAAAAGTAAACAATTAAAATGCTGACAACAATAACTTTTAAAATTTTTAATAATATTTACATCATATTATTGAATCTTAAAAGTGTTATTTAGTGATAAATATAAAATATAAAAACTTTTACAAATAAGGTCCCAACAATTTTTACGTCGCTAGCACTAAGAATAATTAAATTAAAATAATAATTTTTATAATTCTATATTTATTAAATTATAATTTTTTATAATAATAAAAATAATTTGATCTTAATATTACAACTGTATATATATTTCTAGCCAATGTATTTGCTCCTATTCTTAGTAAACTGGGCTAATAAAATTAAAGTTGGCCCAGTTTTGTAGGTCACCGTCCAATTGACAATCTCAAAAAATTAAAATAATAATAAAAATAATAAATGCATCATTTTTATTTAACTTAAAAAAAATATAATCATTAAAATCACATTCACTTTTTATTAAATAATTAATATTTAATTGTTCTATGACATTTGATCTTTCTATTAAAATGCATAATAACCAAGAAATTCTGCGTCATTCGCCCAAACTAATAATAGAAGTTGACAAATTAAATCAAAAGGAGGAATGAAACAACAATAGAGATGTTAAATCGATCACAATCAAATGATTTTGACCCGCGAGATCAATGGTTGGGAAATTGTGGACCCAAATTGGATGTTAAAATCACATAATCCACACGAGGGTTTTACAAATCTTCTAATAATAGCCAATTGTTTCTTGATTTTTATTATTTTCTTTACTACTTTTTTAATTTGTGTGGAACCCATTTGATTTTGGATCCCAACCACTTAAAACTAGTGTTTCTTATTTCTTAATTTTTATTTTATTTATTTATTTTGTTTTATGTTTAGATAGAGAGCAAAGAGAGGCTCACAAATGTCCTATTCCCTTTCAATTTCATGTCCATTATCCGCGCCCACAATTTGATTGACAATTGCAAATTGGTTGCTATAGATACATGATTAGATTTGATCATTAAAATACATAGATTTGTTTTCTTTGGTTCACTTGATACTAAGAGTCACATGGTTTTTAAACAGTCAATGCTTTTCCAATTAAGGCCTGGAATTTCTATATTTTTTTTAAAAAAAAAAGAAGAAAATCATACAGCTAATTAGAAGATCAATAAAACATTTTATGATAATTAAACAGAATAATTAAACGATAATTTAAAGAGAATTTGGCTGGAGGAGTATTTCTTTGAGAATGTCTATAATTAAACAAATTGGGATGAAGAAAGAATAATTAAATGTTTACCCCCTCTTGATTGTTCTCAATTATTACTTTGTTAGGTAGCAATTCACTCTCTCATCGTACTTTTATTTCTTTTTTTGCAAAAAAAAAAAAGGGGGGGGGGGGTGGTTCAATGATCATATATATATATATATACTATAGATGGAACAAAGTCTGACATAGGAATAAGATAACAAAACATTTCAAGTAATGCAGACAAGTAAGTATTCACGGAAGATTCCAACACATTAAGAAAACGAATCCAACAATTTGACCCAATAAAAAAAAAAAAAAAAAAAAGGACAGAAGAGAAATTACATAATAAGAGTGAAATGTATTAAACATAGGGAACAAGATAAGGATGAGAAATAGTTATAAATTTGGAACAATGGTAAACTTTAAAAATCTCTCAAGGTTTTATTGCCTTTTATTTAGATTGAGGATGAATGATGTCGTTTTGCATTTATTTAGCCCCGCATCACACCCACCCACATCTCTATTACCCAAATTGCGCCAATCATTACCAAACATAATGACGCCCTTAACGTGGCACTCTATTATTCTTCGCCAGGCCCACTTGTCTGCGCCCCACCCTTGTCCTCATTTTATTGCCTCCTTTCCTTCATTTTGAAGTTGTCTTCTTTTTCTTCATGTTCACTGTTTTTTCAATCCTAGCAACAGCTGTTAATCTACATTTAACTTAACGTGCCTTAAATCTTTGAAAAAAAAAAAAAAATTCCCATATAAGCTATTTTCCATTTTTAATTTATCAAATTAACTAAATTCATAATTTCTCTATCAAATAAATCAAAATAATTTCATAGTAAAAAAACACAAACACATTCTCTTTTCTTTTTCTTTGCATTTTTTATTTATTTTTTAATAAATTATTATAATATTATTTCAACTATGTATTACGAGATTTGTATTTTATTGTGATGTATGCTGTTAGTAGGATTTGATTAGGTTTTATTGTGCTTGATGTTGTTGGTGAGATTTGCTTGGTGTTTGGTGGTAACAAAAAAGATAGTATTTGGTGTGACAAAAGAGTGACTGCTAATGAAGGGAGGCGCGACAAAAATGCCACACTTTTAGTCATCTGAAATTTTAATTTTGAGTTTCTAAGGCTATAGAAATATTTTTACTATAAATATAATCTTTGACTTATTTGGTCAATAATTATAAAAGAGGTAAATTTCATAAAATTATTTTTTTTTAAAAAAAAGTAATTATTTTATAAAATTTTTCTAAACGTAAAACTTAAAATATTGAATAAATACTTTAAACTATTAATAAAATATTTAAAATAATTAATAAAAATTAAAATAATTAACAAATAATTTAAAATATATAACAAAATAATTTAAAATATAAATAAAAATACTTAAAATAATTAATATAAAAATTAAAAATTTAGATGTATAATGTACTAGATATTTAGTAAATAGTCTTTTAATTACACGCGCGCATATGCATATGAAAATTTTTTTAATCAAATATTTTTTGTAACTTATATATATATTAAATGATACGATGAATTCAATTTAAGAATTTATATTTAAATAGTATGATTTTGCTGCTAAATTTATTTTTTAACCATTAGAATAAATTTATTTGTTCGTCTTTTTTTTCTTAAGATAAATGAAAATAAATTACAATAAAATATTTGTAAAGTGCTATCGACGCTCTAAACACGTCAATTATAATTATTAAATTTAATTGCATCAATAAAAACTAATTAAATTGTAAATTTTAAAATAACATTAAAAAACACATCACTCGAGAAATAAAAAATTTGAGCCACGAATTTACTACTCCAACGAAATCAGAGAATACGTTGATAGGGAATTAAAAAGATAAAAAGGCTAAACCTACAGATGTCATGGATTGATTTGCTAACACTCAATTAGCTCATAGATTTGGATTTTGAATTGGTTTTATCGGTGGTATAATTATGTTGTGGTCTAACCTAACTTTCTTCTTTGTTCACATGTTGATCGCTTGGGTTCCTTGTAATCAGCAACCGCGGATTCGTTCTTCTTATATAAACCATATTATTATATTCTACACATACAGAATTTTGACTGGAATTCTGCAGACCGAATTATTATGAGTTCTGGATATAATTTTTATTATTTGGTAAGCATGAAAATTTTTGTCAAGATATCACATAATTGTTACAATATTTTGTGCTTAATCGTCACAATATTGAAATTCAGACCCAAGCAATCCAAATTCTCAAGAGTTTCAACATTGTTTCTCAAAGATTATTATTTTTTTTCATTTAACCATTTTTTCAAGGAAAATGTAAAAAATCGTGTCGAGATCATTTTTGTCGTCTTTATGATGTCATTTTCTACCATAAAAAAATTTTATTTTTATTTATATGGTCGCTATTTATTCAAAATAATGATCTAAAGAATTATCTACATATTTTTTGTGGTTATTAAAATTATTTTTTCATTTCCAAAGCAAAACTAATACTTATCTGTATTTTAAAAAAACAACAAATTAATGAATAAATTCTTTATTTTATTAAACGTTAAAACATTCAAGAATTTAGATTATAATTTTTATTACGAAAATAAAAGGATAAATATACCGCCTGTGTTTAACGTTATACTAATCATATTTACTGTAAAAGCTTGAGGAAATTTTGCCAATAAAGTTTTGAATAAAATTGAAATTAAGACATTTATCCTTTAATAATCTGACAACAAAGAAATATAATGCATAATAGTTAGTAATATTTTCTGTAAATCCAAACTGGAATTACAGAATAAATAATTCCTGAGTGACTCCAATAATTGGGACAAAGCAATTATCAACGCAAAACTAAAAGTGGGCAAAAGCAAATGGTGTGAAAATCAGAATGCATTTCCGAAAGAGCTGCTGTGCTCTGCTGCCTGCCTGACTGCCTGCCTGCCTACCTGCCTACCGTGTTGCTGTATTCAAATTGGTGCTCATTATTATTCAGTAGCTAAGTTAGTAGGAAAACTCAAAACGGTGTGATGACGCCAGGAAGAGCAGTTTGTAGGGCACAAAAGGCAATGTCAAAAAATAAAGATAATTAAACAAGAGAATCATTTTAGGGATGTACCAGTGCTGGAATCTATAGCACAAACACAATAGCTTTTTTGATAGGCTTAGACTTTTTTCTAGTGTTACTTCCTTTCAAACTGTCATCCCTTTCCAGCCCTTTGCGCGCCCCACACCCCCCTCTTTTTTTTTTTTTTTTGATTTCCTCTCTACCTTAAAGACTCTGGTGCTCTTGCTACGCCCCCAAGGTCAGGCCCCTACACACTCTACTCAAACAACAAAAGAGGATCTTATTGAAAACCACAACACAATTCTAGCAAAACAAAACCACCAGTGGGCACATGGAACCTCCAACCTCGTTTCAAAATCATCATAGTGACCTAATTCCATGTTTTGGAAAATTAAATGCAGCAAATATCAATAGTCATCCAATTGCAAGACAACATTATTGGTCATAATTTTTAAGGTTCTAGATGAACCAAAACATTTCTATCAAAAATAATATCCTGGTCTAGCAGTAGCAAGAGATATAAGACTATCCATCATCTCTAAGGTTCAATATCAAAAGTTAAATCTTATTACTTGATGGATAATATTTCACTTAAAACAAAAAAGTAGGTCTTAATAAGTGTAAAACCTTTATTTGGCTAGATATGCTATCAACTAGTCCAAAATCTTATGATAAATGCTTGGATTTCATGTCGTTGTACTAGAGTCAAGGCTTGCCAAGTTTCCCACAAGCAAAACCTCATGAAGTTCATGTGCCGAGGACCCACGAATGAATGACTCCCCCTCACACTTAGCTCTAGGACTAAAGAGTACGCAACCTAGTAGGGGCCTGGCCTGGTTACATTGGAATATACAATTATACACAATAGAGTCTGATAACAGTACATGCATACAAAATACGCAATTCAAACTATCTCCAAGAGCATACTGACATGCATATAATCACACACTGCAAAAATAAAACTCAAAGCTATATGTGGTCTTTCTCAACAGATATGTCTTCTCTCACTAGTAACAGCATATCTCCAAACAGGAAGGTAAAAAGATTATATGATATGGTTGTGACAGAGTAGGAAGTACTTAAGATATGTGAAATCCGCATAATAACTTTTCTTGTGACTTTTTATCTCCCCAAAACTTTAGAAAACAAAAAGGAGAGCCAAAAAAGAAAATCCTAAACACAAAAAATGTACCTAATTTTTATGCGGAGTGACCAGTGAACATGTGAGAGTTTTGACTCTGCCGCCTAAAGCCACTCACTTTAAATTCACTCCCCTGCCTTTCATTTCCATGCTTCTTCTACACCTCTCCTTTTTTGCTTTTCCCCACAGAACAGCATATAGAAGCTCTCTCTTCCTCTCTTTTAACATATGCCAGAGAAAATGGGGTCACCAACTTCTGGTTTTCTCAAACAAAACAACACTCTATTCTTCAGAATTTTTATGATCTTGTTCTTAAGCTGTGTACCTGATAGAGCCAACCTTTGTTCTTACCTCTCTTTAGCCACCACTGCAGTGCCAACTCTTTCTGCTTCCTCCAATATCTCTTTCTCATTCAGAAAACTAACCCTGGATGGGCACTTAAGCTTTGAGAATATTCATCATGCAGCCAAAGACTTTGGCAACACTCACCATTTCCATCCATCAGCAGTTCTATATCCAAAATCGGTTTCTGATATTTCCACCGTAATAAAGTATATATTTAATATGGGTTCTGCGTCGCAGCTAACAGTTGCTGCTAGAGGCCATGGTCACTCCCTTCACGGTCAAGCACAAGCTCACCTAGGTGTAGTTATCAATATGATGTCACTTCGAGAACCAGTTATGCAAGTTCACACAGATGACAAGCCTTATGTGGATGTTTCAGGAGGTGAGTTGTGGATTGAAATTCTGAATGAAACTCTTAAGTATGGACTTACACCAAAGTCTTGGACAGACTACCTCCATCTCACCGTTGGCGGAACTCTATCGAACGCTGGAATTAGTGGTCAGGCATTTCTACATGGACCCCAAATCAATAATGTTTACCAGCTGGAGGTTGTCACAGGTACGTTCAAGCAAACTATATATAAGCAAGGTATGCTGAAAATCACATTTGAGGATGGCATAAGTGTCATTTTCCCAAAGAAAAGAGGGGCATGGGATTTAATTATTTTTAATATGATGAAATGATAACTGTACCATCTTACCAAGCTGTGAGAAGCCTTCACCGTGAAATGAACCTAATCTGATGGTTCTAACGCCCCAACTTACAGGATGATACAATAGCAAAACAGAGAAAGAAAGCATAAGTAAATCTTATCCGGTTCTTTGGGTGCAGGTAAGGGGGAAGTGGTTACCTGTTCAGAGCAACAGAAAGCTGACCTCTTTTATGGGGTTCTTGGAGGACTTGGACAGTTCGGCATCATTACCCGGGCTAGAATCTCTCTCAAACCAGCACCAAAGATGGTAAAAACACGTACAATCTCATTAAAGTATGACCAAAAATCAATTCCTATAAGTGACATGATTTGACCATCTTCACAGGTAAAATGGATTAAAGTCCTCTACTCAGAATTTTCCATGTTTTCCAAGGACCAAGAGCACTTAATATCGCTGGAGGATTCATTTGATTATATTGAAGGGTTTGTGATAATAAACAGAACAGGCCTCCTAAATAACTGGAGATCTTCCTTCAAAGCCAAAGACCCACTTGAAGCGGACAAATTCAATTCGGATGGAAAAGTTTTATACTGTCTAGAAATGGCCAAATACTTCAACCCAGAGGAAACAAATGTCACAAACAAGGTAAGACTTGCCAAGAAACTTCCCCAATTCAAACAACAGTCTGTATTACCCTAGTATTCATTGCCCTCTATATATCACATTGCAGAAAACTGACAGCCTATTATCAGAACTGAGTTTCATACCATCCACGCTTTTTCAAGCGAATGTTTCTTATTTAGACTTTCTTGAAAGAGTGCACATAGCAGAGAAAAAACTCCGAAAACAAGGAATTTGGGAAGTTCCTCATCCCTGGCTGAATCTTCTCATACCTAAAAGCAAAATCTCTGAATTTGCTCAAGAGGTCTTCGGCAAAATTGTTAAAGACAGCAGCAATGGACCTATCCTCATCTACCCGCTCAGCAAGTCCAAGTAATTAATCAACAGTTTAATCAATTGCTTGTTTTTTAAATTATTGTAAGTTCACGTCTTAAACCTTGTTTGCCCTATTGTTGCAGGTGGAACAAGAATACATCTTTTGTCACCCCCAACGAAGATATTTTCTATCTAGTGGGATTCTTAACCTCTGCAGTGCCATCCTCAGCAGGAACAGATGGGTTAGAATTCATAATTAGCCGAAACCGAAGGATCCTAGAGTTCTGTACCAGGGCCAATCTTGGGACTAAGCAATATTTGCCGTATTATAGCACCCAAAGAGAGTGGCAAGCTCACTTTGGTAATCAGTGGGAACGTTTTGTACAAAGGAAATCTGCTTATGACCCTTTGGCAATCCTTTCTCCTGGCCAGAGAATATTCCAAAAGGCAATTCCTTTCTTATGACATAAGTCTCTCATATAAGCCAATATTAACAGAGGGAGCTTAACGTCACACGGAGCCATTATTATGCTAAAATTGTAAATTAATAGTAGTCACTTTCCACACATTATTCTGTCTCCACAGCAACCGTAAGCAAATTAGGTGAAGTAGCGTGCTCTGTAACAGTTTTCTTACAGATTTCATGTGAAAAGATCTAAAAAAACCACAGAAAAGGTGTTTTCGATCACACAATACAGAGGGCTATTCATCCTTGGCGTCTATAATTTTCAATTATGCAAATCCTATATTGCACGTAAAAAAATCTTATAAAATAAACTTCGGAATGGATGTTTTTGAGCATTCAAACAGTGATCCATGCGGCTCATTTTCACGGACTAGACAGTATGTACCACTCTAAAGATACCAAAAAAGACTAACATAGCGTATACTAACATGTTACAAGGTATATTAAAAAAAAGTTTATCGTGATGACTCCCGCAGTAAGAAATAAACAGACCTACACTTTCTCGGGTGCCTCTCTCCACCCAAGACCTGGCCTGCGTACTTCTTCCCCCGCTTCTTCATACTCTTGAGCATCACGGATTGAAGCTTCAAAATCCGTTGAATCACTTGCAACAGGAAGAAAACTATTTATATCATCTCTTGCTCCAAATCCACCTGCCCGAAAAACATCATCAGGTGTTATTGTCGCCTCCATGTTTACTTCCCCATTAGTGTCCACATTCCCCAAAACTGCATCTGGTCGAACAGTTTCCCCGCTATTCCGATGAATCACATTAACTTGTTCATTATTTCTTTGAGATCCAGGAATGGGTATAAAAATATCTTTCTCATCCATCTTGGCATGATTAACCTCAATTGCCTCATTCCTTGTGCTTTTTCCATGTTTATCTGGGCATCCAAGCTCAGAACATCAATACAAGAAAAAAGTACCAGATGTGCTTACATGTTTGAATGTGAAAAGTTAAAAACAAAGTCGATGCAAAAAGTATACCAATTATACATCAATTATATTGCAACAAGAATTTCTAACTTAAACTTCATCATAAACTTATTTATAGTAATAAAATTAAAATGACAAACAAGTACATTGAAGACCTCAACAAAATCCTTAGTTACAACAATGCTGCAATTGGGTCCCAGCCACTCCACCAAAATGATGTAATAAGCAGCATTTCACAGAAATTTAAGCACCTCAATATAAGACTTGATTTAATGGAAGGAATCATCCCAAGAAAACTTCAAAACGAACCCATATGGAACAAGCTCACCCTTCAAATTCCAAAGATGCATCTTTTTCTGGTTCTTGTAATCAAATTTCATGCTTGGACATGGTTCTCCTAAAATGCATATCACTATAATGTTTCTCTGATTCTCTCTTGATAAATTATCAAGTGATCTTTATATGACTACAAAGATAAAATGTTGAAAAAATCCAACATGGCTCTTCTTCTGTTTTACTAAATATACTGAGAGTAGTGCCATCCAAAATCTAACCACTTAATTTCTAGCCTGTAGATCCAATAGTGAACTTTATGACTTTGATCTCAATGATTTGCCTCAATAGCTTGTATTCGAATATTTGGATATTTCTTTACCCTTTAAATTACCTCTAAGTAGAGCTTAAGACCTGTTTTAGTTTGATAGAAAAGATATTTATTAAGGAAAGATACATCTAGATGTCAGCTAAAGAGAATAACAGAAATGTGAATGTACGTGTGCAGTAAATAGAAGTTTCTATCATTATGGTAAAAAAATTCAAAACATAATTATGTGTCAATAGCAGCAACATATCTATTCTAGATGACATGTTTAAGCATAATGAAATGAAATGTCCTGGTCTTACTTTTGATTGCTCATATTTGTGTACATTAGAATCACTCTTTCAGGCAAGCTGCTGGTAAATACATCAACACAAGAAAAACATTTTTCCTGGTAGCCTCCTTTCAAGCACAGACATTTTATTGCAGAAAGACGTAATCACTTGCACAAAGAATTTGAACAACCAAATAACTTCTAGCCAAATCTTCAACCAAAATCCAGGCACAAGATCAACAAGCAAAGATGGTACAGCTCATATGCTCAAGGGGAAGGTTATCAATGTATAGAAAACAAAGATAAACACGTTAAGCCGTTCCACCAATTGCTTCGATATGTTTAATATCTTATGATTATTACATCACTTTATACATCTCTACTGTAAGATTTTTACTTGCGTATTCAGCATATTTATCCGTATTGGGGTTTCAAAGGAAAAAAGGAAACCTGTGGAGCCTTGCAAACTATCTCAATTGAACCCAAATTGTCTATGAAAATAATTTTAGTTTACATAATTGTCATGTCATAGATTATGGTGAGAAGCTTCACATAAAATCTGTTTTTTTCTAGAATTAAAGTTAAAATGGACACATAAAATGACAAAACATATGGAGATAGTACCGTGCAAAACTCCAGCCAACTGATAATCCATGATGGATCAGACCTTGAGCAGATGTGAATCAAAGAGAAAGGTTCCAGTAAATTATCACTCTTATTGTCAGAAATAATATCCTTTGCGGATCTTCTGAACATATTCAACAAAACAAAATCAGAACTTTGTGTAAGAATCTATATACATGATACAACAGATAATTATTAATTAGCATATTATTCAATCTATGCATAAAGGATCCAAGGAAACTGTTGGCCACAACAAGAAAATTTTCTGCAATATTACAGGAAACAAGTACAGAAGAAAGCATCAGTATCCAAAATTTAGAATTTAAATTTGAATCTACAAAAGTATGATTTCTGGATCCAAATTAACTCTGATTATAATTCACACAGCCCTTGACAAAGATAAAAAACTCCAGAATCAGGAATGAGCTGATTTGAACTTGATCTCTTCATGTAAAGAATACACATAGGAAAGCAGGACGGCATAGACTTGTATAAAATTTCTTGTTCACAAAGACAAAAAGACTCATGTAGAGTTTAAAGCTCACAAACAAAATGGGACAAAAAACCACAGAAACTTGATCTCCCCAAGGGAAAAAAATTATTTCCTTCTCTGAAAGTCAGAAGAATGAATTCTATGACACATCTGCATATATCATGTTCATATCATGATCAGTTTACCCCCCTTCAGCTAGCTATCAATTTTTTCGGCCGGAGAAAAATAAGCAAAGCAAAACCTCTTAGTTGCAGTTATATGAGCTCCGATAACTTCTATGTATTCAACACACCCAAAAGGATTCTAAAAGATGCATCAAAATTTTCAAATGATTGCAATTTTTAACAAAGTTTTGCAAAGACCAGATTCTCCGTAAAGCAATGTGTAACTATCTATCATGTCAATCTTAATATCATCCGTATATCAGCATCACCATGCAGTCTACTTTAACCTTCTCTGTAATGGCAAACTTGTCCTACTATTTTCAAGGCTTCTTTTTAACTCTTTTAAGCCTCTTCTATTGAACTCTGGTTCTACAACTTTATAAAACCAAGATACTTGAGTTGAATAATTTATAAAGTACTTTGGAAATCACCTATATTTCAAAAAGTCGTCTGTAATAAAGATTAAAAAGCAAAACAAATCATTTTGGAAAAATATTTCCATGGTAACACATTAAGAAAAACCAAGAAATCATTTATTGTGTGCTCCACAACCCCATGGAGACTTTTGAGTAAATCTTCATAGAGAGAGGGAATTGTCATGACTGATTGTTTTGCAGGCCTCAAGACTTTTTAACACAACTGATAAGCCTAAATGTAAGTAAGAAAACTTCAAGATATAAGCAAATCCACATTAAATTGATGGATCAGCTATTAAAAGCCAATACTACAAAAATGACAAGAAATACCAATCATTTTGAAACAGAAGTAAGCATTTTCTAATAATGAATCAACTTTTGTTGCAGGACCACAGATCCTTTTTCTAGATAGTTTAGATGGCCAATAAAAGCACGAATTGCCAATCAAGCATCAATCAAATGACCTTTAAAAACTTTATTTTGCATGCAAGTTATAAAATAAAATTCCCCATATAAAAGATGGTGACGAGAAATGGAAGCTCAGGGTTTCACTTGAGGAGCCCATGATTTCAGCACCTTGCATAAAGATGAAATATGGTCCAAGGAAATAAATGAAACGGGCAAATAAATAGGAAAGACAATTAAAAAATGCAGGCCAAAATAGAAATAAGATATTTGACATAAAATTGCCAATTGAGAAATTTATTGTAGTTGCTTAGAAAGTTTCTTTATCATTTAACAAAACCAAATAAAACGTGTCAGTGATTATATTAAAAATATAGTTCTTAAAATACATGAAATACAACTCTTCAAAGCCAAAGTATATTTTCAAAACATCCCAGAGATTTTTTCAATCTAGGAAACACAAGATATATTTGGGCCATTAATAGGTCTCATAAGCAATTTTGAATATGTTTAGCCTAATAATCAACATGTTTGGCTTAGACAACCGTTCTCAATTTATGCTACTAGACAAGTTCTAGAATTTTCAAAATAAAATATTCAGTTTCTCATGTCCTCATGCAATACAACTTCTGAAAACCTCTCTTGAAAATGTTGCTGAACATTTAGTTTCTGTTGTGAAAATAAAACTGAAAGCAAGCACTTAGGAGCATCTAGAAGATCAAGATAGTTTGTGAGATAGAGAGGAAATAAACTGAGAAAAAACATGAATGAAACCATCAACGATGCTAAAGAATTTATGTCAAAAAGTTTAAAATGCAAGTGGCTGAAATCTAAGCCATCTAAGACAGTTAGAATATTATAAACCCACAGTAGAGATATTCACATTCAAAGTCAGTAGCAAGGACCTTGACACCGGATTTAGCTTACACAAAAACACATGGATATAAGGCAGCCTAAAACAGTTACCAGGCAAGCATTCTGTCACTTTGATTCCGAAGAATCCTTGATCATCAAAATTGGAGAAACATAGGATAATAAAATATTAAAAGATCACATTCTAATTTGGAGATTCAATTAAAAGCAAATATCAGAATTTACCTTTCACTTGCGAATGACCTAAACATTAATTATATTTCCCTGTCCTCCATCCTCACTGATTACTGCTTCTTTCTCCTTCCTGCTTTCTCTGATCCTATCCTGACGTCGTGATCATTGCCTATCAAAATCAGACTCTATTTTCAATGGCAATTGGACCCATTACTTCAACCGTTCTGTAGATTATCATATGCCAGCATCTTCATTAACACAGCTAACAAGTATCTACCATAAAAAAATTCAGCAGACTAACCCTTCTAGTCATTTACACCCGTGTTCAATAAATTTCTATATCAGCGCCGAAAATCCCCAATTGCTATCACAATTTAGCTTCCCAAAAAGTTACTAAACTTATGCCAATACACATTAAAAAAATATTAATTTCAGAAACATGTCCCATTGCCAGAAAGAACATATACAAATATAAAGAACCGACGTTTAGATGCACAACAGCAACAAAAAGTAAACGGCATAACCCAATGAAATTAAAAAAAAATGGAAAATGGCAATCTAGTTGGTATATAAACCACACACAAACACCAACAGCACAATAGAACCTTCATGCGAAACCCGCATGTCAAAACCTACAACATTTCGACGTACACATATAAAGTCAGCTATGAGGAATATACAGAACTACGAATATTGCATTTTTTTAGAACCCGCAAGAAGAAAAGACAGCCAATTCATACGGGTGAAATAAGTCGAGTTAATCTCCATGGAAACTTCAATCTTATATTTTTCTTGATGTTCTAAGCAACCACAAACAGAAGAGAACAGAGTTACCCGAGGGTCAAAACAGAGAAGAGGATGATTGCTTTGCCGCTTAGATGTTGCTTTGCCGCTAGTGCTTCATTGATTCTTTGACACCTCCCGGGGTTGCGTTGCATTTAAGTACACGCGCCGACTAAACCAAACGTGTAAATGATATATGGGGACACCTGTCTGACACGACTCACCGACGTGACTTGTGTTTATGCGTAGCGCTGTTTTTCTACCATGGGATCATTACTGCGGACCTGCAAAAATTTTTAAAATCACTTTATTTTGAACCAAATGATTCCTGTTAAATAATCTTATTAAATTATTTATTTCGTTATTTTTTAAATAATTTTATAACTACTTACTTATACTTAAGATACCATTAAAAAATATATATATATATAAATATTATTTTATTTGACAAAAATATTATGTCACGCTAATAAGTGGGATTGTTTGTTATTTTGATATAAAATAGTTTTTTATTATTCTTATTTATTATTAAATGATATTTTAAGTACGAGTGATTATGTACAAATAAAATTATCTAAAAATAATAAAATCAATCATTTTGATGAAATTGTTTTAAAATTAAGTATTTATGCAAATAAAATTATTTTAAAATTTTTTTAATAAAATTAAATAAATTATTAAATTTTATTTAGCATCCACTTAATCTTATTTTAATACAACAATTTTAGGCGAATATTATATCATTTACATATTATTTAATAATAATAATAATAATGATAATTATTATTATTATTATTATTATTATTATTATAAAATTTATTCTATAATGATACAATAATATTGAAAATATTACTCTTCTATAAACTCATTTCCATAAAAAGGGTGTAAAGTTATTTAACTAACAGATACCCTATAATTTACCTTTTTCTTAATTTTGTGAATTTTACTTACACAAAGATATAAGATATATAACAATATTATAACACTGTTAAATTAGTTTATATAAATAAATTTGTGAAAAAATGTGNAAGAGATGAAAATACTTTAGTCTAGTCTTATTATTATCTCAATTTTAGTCTTACTATTATTATTTGTTGAATGATCTCTATTGAGCTTTATTTTGCAATTTGAATTAGAATACTTATTCTAAACAAAAAAATCAATTTGATTAGAGAATTCTTATTTGAAACAAAATTCTAAAATAGAATAATTTGAAAACCAGTTATGTTTAATTTGAAGTAAGAAATGAATAAGAAAAGGGAACAAGGGGAATGGTATTCTTTTGTTTCATTGATGCATGGAACCACTGAGAAAATACATTCAATTATATATTATTTGGATAACAATGCCGTTTTACTTAGATATAATATATCATATATTTGATAATTAAAATAGTTTAAATAAAATTGAATTTTATTTTTTAATATAAATGAATTGAATCCTACAAATCTAATAGTTAATTTATTAATAGATATTTAATTTTTTTGCTTTGTAAAATTATTTTTTTTATTTTGTTTGAATATCTGCATGTGAAAAATATATTATATTTTCAATGTCTCTCTTATTTTTATTCAAAATTCGCAACTTGAATTGTATATGAATTTTTATTATATTTTTTTGACAAAAATACCTACATCTTAGAATTTAGTTGTGTTCGTTAATAATTCGCTTTATTCATGTATGAATGTAATTTTAATATTAAACATGAACATATTTAACAATTTATTGTCAAATCTAATTTAGTTTAGTTTATTATTAAATTTTCAATAAATTTTAATTGTCAAATAGTGGTTACCTTGTAATTTTATTTTTAAATATAATTTAATTTATTTTAAAATTTAATATTAAAGTATTAACATATTTAATGTTAAAATGTAATTTTCGTCTATTAAATGTTAACACGTGAATTAATTTTTTACCAGAGTAAATCCACACCCTCAATCATAGGAACATCCTCAAGTCAAAATTTGTTGCAACCAATTTCGATTGTCTTGTTAGTGCTCCAACAATCCCTAAAAGAAAGAAAAAGAATCAAATGTGCCAGAGTTTTGGGCAATAACCCTCCAATGCCTCGGTTATTTTTAATTAGGTGGTTGTTTGTGGACTTTATGAAAATAAAAGAAATAAATATTTTTTAAATGTTTTCCCAAAATAACACGAATTAAATTTCAAAACTAAGAAGAAGTCTAACCCATGCTTCCTTGTGCTTATCACAAAAATCATAAAAAAAAAAAAAAAAAAATTAAGTGTTCTATTTATTATAAGTAACACAAGTGGTGACTTTAAGTCACTCCTTTATTATAAACTTGTCAAATTTTTTTTTTTTTTAACTCTTTGTCAAGCCCCAATTGCTTTTCACTAATATTTGTCCAACAACTTGATTCAAGCAATTAAATTGTTCTTTTATTTGCTTCACAATGAAAACAGTAAATTTTTTCATTACCTTGCTAAGTCTTTCAATATATACAATTTCTTTTTTTTTTTTCTCGACAAGTTAGTTAAAAGTATCGAACGTATTTATTGAACATAAAAAAAAATATTGTCATTTAAATCATGCGATCATATCTTTTATATTAAAATTCTCTCCTTCGATTGATAAATAGAATATCAACTAGGATAATTCAGTTCAACTTAATTTATATAAAAATAAAATTGAACAAAGTTTTTTTATTTTTAAAATTGAAATCAAAAAATCAAATTCAAAAATAAAAATCGAATCGAGAATATTAATTGGATAGTTTCCTTTAAAAGATAAATATTATTTTTTTTAAGTTTGTGTCTAGTATCAATGTTATAAATTTTTAATTAATAATCTACTCTCACATGTAACATTCAAGATTCAAAAGTATACAATCCAATAATCAAATTCAAAGTTAAACATCAATATTTCAATAATGACAAAGATAATATAATATAATATCATATCATAGAAATATCAAACATTATGTAAAAATAAATCACAAAACAAACTAACAAGTAATAACCACAGTCCATCAACAACTAAGATAACAATATAAAAAGTACTTATTAACTTTCATCCAGAAAGCTAACATAGAAATTACACAACCCAAGATAAATTAAAACCCAAAAAAAAAAAAAAAATTCTTTAAAATGTTGGGCCGACCATTCAACAATTACAATCTAATTTCAATCTCATTACCAACAATGTTAATACCTGCAAATTGTAGGAATAATAGTGACTTCTAACTTTAAACAACAAAATTCTTAGTTAAGTTTTTATAACAAATCAATGAAATTTAAACAAAAAAAAGAAAAGAAAAGAAAATTGTAGCCATCAATCGCATTTGCCTGTGGATTATGGAATAAATCTTTATATAAAAAAAATAGGGAACAAAATGATACAATGCTGTTAAAGGATTATTAATCTTAAAGTCTCTGTCCTACACCTGTTGTTCTTTTTTCTTTCGAATCAGTAAATCACCATAGGATTTTTTCATATGATTACATACATACATACATACATACATTAATAGCTTAGTATTAGATGTATTGAGCTCAGAAAAAGAAAACCAAAAAGAAAAAAAGTATTGATTGTAGTATGCATTATTTTTAAAGAAAATAGGTATCTTTATCTGTCTATAGCACTTGAAATATATTCCCTCCTGTTTGGTAAAATTAATAGATATCCATTAGATTAAATCCTAATTTGCTTTATGTATACAAAATATATTAAATTAAGATGAAGTTACCATTTTGACCTTGATATTATAATATAATAACAATTTGAATAATACCATTAATTATGGAAGCAAATGACTTTTTTTTTGTGTACTATTTTATCCTTTATAATTTATTATATTTTATTTTATAAATAAATAATAATATAAATTATTTTAATATATAATATTTTAAATTTAAGAAAATATATAAAATCTAGCAGGATTGGTTTGTAGGTGGTGGGCATGGGTGAGCCTTGCATCAATTGATATAGCTACTCAAAAATTTATCTTTAAACTTATCTTTAAATATATTTATAGTAATTAAATTAATTTTCAAATTACTCTAATAATTTAAAGGACTGTATATTTCTATATGGAAAAAAAAATTATAATAGGAATGTTTTTGTTTACTTATTTAAATGGTTATTATTACTTTCATCCTTGTCCTTTCATTTACTTTTAGCAGTAAATTATGTTTTCATTTCTTGCAAATCAATATTTGTAGTAAATTATAATTTATATTTTTTCTCAGCTTCTTTCTTTAATATTTTAAATTTTTTCACTGGCTATGGCAGTTCAAATCAACTTTAATGGCTGTAATTTATTTTTTTATTTTTTAGCTGAATTTTATTTTAATTAACTATATTTGCTTGGTTACTATCTAATCAACAATTAACTTTTCTTATTATTTTAAAACTAATTTGTAAGCTAATTCTTGTCTTTTTTATACAATCATATGTTAAAAGTAATTTGTCATATATAATCTAATTACATTGCACATGCATTATGTGCTCTATTTAGCTTTCCATTGTCCACAGGAAAGTGCAAATGACATAAAATAATGATGAAAGAAGGAAGATTAGAGAAGAAGGTTTTCAATTTCAACATATATATATATATATATATATATCATTATCACACCTATAGGTGATGTCTAGAATCAAAGAAATATTGACTTGAGTGTCAAATAGAGATGTTTCAACAAACATGTTAGCATTGCATGCGGCAGCTGACTTTGTATGGATTTGATCTCGCAAAAATGGACAGTTACAAACACACGCTTGTTTGTAAGTTTACCATTATGCACGTTAACATTTTTAATTTATATAATTATGGTCGGACTCATTTTACCTATGGGGCTTACGCACGACACAACCTTTAGGTGGTGCCATCATTCCGCCATGGTCCTCCTTCCTTAGTTGGCTCTACAGTCGGTCTGTCCAGGCCTCTCATTCGTAGGTAGCATTGGCTTAATTCAATTCACCGACACTTTTTTTTTTAATTTTTTTTTTTTAAAAATCAATGTGAATATCGTTTATTTTAATTTTATTGGCTAATAAAAAGTACTTTGTCTAAATTTTTTAACTCAATTTTTTGCTTTAACAACCAAACTAATAATTATTCATTTTTATGTTGTTTATTTTTTATTTTAATAATAAAAATATTAACAAAAAAAATAATCAAAGAATTTTTAATTTTTTAAGATATAACATAACAAATTCATGTAACTGGATTTTTCAGGTCCACCCACAAAAAGCCCGCTCCGACCTGTAATAAGCCTAGTCCTACAAAATTACTGGGCCTATGAATTCTTTATGGGCTTCACCTGACTCGGCCTGCAAACTGGTTGAATTTTGTGGACCCCGTCCTTTTGACGCATGTCTTATTTCAATTAAAAATAATGATATATATTTAAAATTATTTTTCAAATTAAAGTATACACACACGGAATAGAGGTGTACGTACAACTACGCGTATACTGGGCTGGCTGATCCACTGGTTGCTTATAAGTCTTCAGATTGTCGGTCAACACTTTTTGCTACTTCGAAGCCAAGCAAAACCCTCGTCAAACAAAAACTAGCAAACATCTGTTTGCCGTTTCAATTACTTACCGGGAGAGGAAACAAGACTTTTTAGCAAATAACTGTATGCCCTAATCCATACTCATTGCAATCTCTCCGGAGGATGTCTCCGGCGGCTGCGGCGGAATTCCAATCTCCTCTCTCTACGAAACCGTTGTCCTCTGTTCAAAGCCGTGGTGTTAACCCTAGTTCAAACCCATTTTCTTCTACACATGATCACTCACAAAATCAATCAAGCAGCGCTAACTCTAACTATTCTTCTGGTTTTGAAAACGCCAACGGATTCGGTTTTGGTATGGGCGTCGGTCTCAACAATGGAAACGGCTCCGTTCTGCAGTCAGGGACGCGGGTCGGGTCGGGTCGGCCCAGGGCGAGATTGGTGAAGGTGAGGAAGCATGTGGGGAAGTGGAGGACTACCGCGAGCGAGACAGAGACTGCGTTGGGTTTTAACCCGTTTCGATCAATGGGCGAGGATTATGGTCTAATGAATAATTGTAATGCTAATTCATCATTTTCAAATAACGGGGGTATGGAAAATTCTTATGAAGTGATTAATGAAGGTGGTGTATCCAATGAGTTTTGTATTGTGAATAATGAGAATGCGGGCTTTGTGTTTGGTGCTAATGGGGGTAATGTTGGTTTGGACTTCAACTTGGAAACGAGAGAATCTGGTTCAGGTTGTGAGGGAAAGATGAAGTCAGAGCATGAACACGAACAAGAGTCTGGGAATGATGGTAATGTGAGGTGTCAGTTTGTTGCTAGTAGAAACGATTTATGTTTGAATTTAAATTTGGGGAAAGAAGAGTTCGGGGAGACTCGTGAAAAGCCTGCTTCGAGCAAACAGTTTGGTATTAGTCAGAATGATTTGGGGTCAAGCTCAAATATAAAAAAGAGTGAATGTAATTGGTATGCGGATGATTCTGGTTTGGATTTTGTGTTTGGTGCTAGTTGCTGTAATTCAGCCTCGAACTCAAATCTGGAAAGGAGCGATTCTATTGCAAAAAAGGGGAAAACTGTTTCTGATGATCAGAGTAAGATGAAAGCAGAAGGTAAAACGGAGTCCCAGAAAGCGAAAGCTACTGAAGCTAGATTTAATGGTGATGGAAGCTTGTCCTGGAATGAAGATTATGGTGAGTTTGTTTTTATATTTGGTGGTGGCAATAAGGAAAGTTCCTGTTCAGATAATTGTGTTACATTCAATTGTCCAAATGAGTTTAAGTTCAACAGCAAAAGTTTTCAAAGTGACAACAACATTGGGAAGCATGAAAATGACAATCTGGATTTTGATGTCAATGCTAAGGGTAATTTTGTATCAAAAAGTACTGGTAGTAATATAGGCAATGGTTCCATCTCAGATCCATTTTTTAAACTCCCTGATGTGATGAAGAAACTGAACATCAATGAGTATGAAAATGATAATGACATTGACAAGATATATGATTCAAATAGGAATTCATGCACTAGTGCTGATACTAAATTTGTGTTTAGTAGCAGTGTACAGCCTTCTAGTTCTTCTAATGGAAGTTCAGGTCCTACTGATGAGCCGATGTCAGTTCCCACTGCTGCTGTTGACGGAACAGGTAGACATAATTTTGGCAATGTTGGTGATGACCATGTTATATTTGTAAATAGTTGTAATATAGATAATGCTTCTTTTGGAAGTTATAGTTACAAGCCATCTACGGATCAGGCAGGACTTGGTAAGAGTTCTAACGCTGGCCTATTTTCTTCCTGTAAAGTAAATTCAGATCCAAAGGCAAATTTAGCTGCTGAACTGGCTTCGTTAGCATCGGGTGGTGTTGAATGCCAACAAAATGATAATGTTTCTGAAACACCTTCCATGGTCAGAGTTCAGGACAAGGATGAGGGTAGTCCAACAAATCTTCCGAAGGGATTAGGGGCGAGCTTTACAGATTTTGTAACACCCAATTGGGATCCATTATGTTTTAAAGCAAGTCTTTATCCTGAAATGAATAAGAAACTGGAGTTCAGTGTAAAGAGTAGGTCAATAAAGGACAAAAGATTGAAGAGAACAAAGGGAAAGTCAAAGCAACCTTCTTTTATGAAGAAAGAGATGAAACAAGTTCACATACCAAGGCAAGGCAGCTCACAAGAAAGCCCAAATTCACCTGAATGTTACTCCCCCATGGATTTTTCTCCTTATGTCAAAACTACAACAAATGACCAACCTTCAGGCAGTGGTTTTACACCCTCAGTCTCACACTCCTCTGTTACTATTGATGTGAAAGATGAAAACTTTGCTACTGCTCAGAACAATGGCGTTAATATAACTAATCAGAACTGTAGTGAGTCAAATAAAGAGAGTCCTTGGAAAGGGTTTGTTTTTGGATCTGACTCTAGTTTCAAAGAAGAGCAGTTACCCGGGGGCAGTGGTGCTGCCTTTGCTTCTGCATTGTATGTGGATGGCTTAAACACAGGGAGTCATGAAAGTGTGCAATATTGTTTTGCTTCAGGGGTAGAAGAGCATAAATATTATACCTTTTCTGCTTCATCATCTGCTGAAGGTGGTTTAACTTCTAGAAAATGCCGACTTCAAAAGAAAAATAGGAAGAAGGTTGGTAACAAATCATTTGTCATCTCTCCAAATCCAAATGTTAAGGACAGCTCTTCCTCCGTCAAATTTTCAAATCATTCTCACTCTTCAGTTTTCAACACAATCAGTGGGCATGAAGAAAATAAATATAGTTCTAAAGGCAAAGTGCAGAATAAGTTTGAAGCAGCTGAAGAGGTCAAGAAGGGGTCCGTCTCCTCCGCTGCTGCTTTCCAGGAAACCTGCGAGATGTGGCGGCTCAGGTGTACAAATCACTGATGAGTGCTAATGTCTAGTGTTTCTTGGGTTATTATTTTCTGTGATGTGAATGTCTTAATTTTATGTTGCTTCCAATTATATCAATTACTTATCTAATGTTTCCAATTTGTCTCAGGGGAAATCAATCCTATAAAAATGGTAATCTATCTAAAGCTGAGGATTTCTACACACAGGGGATCAGCTTTGTCCCTTTGAGTGAGACTGCAGGATGCTGCATCAAGCCTCTTGTGCTTTGTTATAGCAATCGTGCAGCTACAAGGATCACTCTTGGAAGGATGAGGGAAGCTTTAGATGACTGTATGATGGCTATCACAGTGGATCCCAACTTTCTCAAAGCTTACATGAGAGCTGCAAAGTATGGCTTATGTTTGTTCTGTATATATAATAAATATTTATAATGAAACTCATGTTCTGATCTGTCCTTAATTTGCTTAGTCCCTGGACAGTTTTTTATGGGACCCAACACTTTGTTTTAACATGCTTAATTCTAAGTGTAGGTAGTCGAGACTTCATGATTCTCCTTTTACAATTATAAGCTTAAAATTATTTTTCTTATTACTGTTGTTATGGTTTGGTCAATGATTATCTAAGTTGGTTGATGCATCTAGCTAGTTTTACTTCAAAATTTATGTAATTCCTTTAACCTTCACTGCTTGAAAGTATCTGTCTACAGGGTATCAAAAGATTAGTTTACAGTAGTATTTGTAAATTTCCCTGCTCATATTCATAATGATCTTTCATTTTCTTAGCAATCACCCCGGAACATTACTCCTGGTAGGTTGACATGACTTAAGTATAGTGGGTTGATTAATTGCTTTATGGATGGGCAAGGCAATCAAAAATTTCAAGGATAAATACAATGTCATTGATATCATCAGGAGAGGGGTTTAATGCCCTTTGCATCGGAGCATTCTTTGTTCTTTGCATCTTAATGTCATATGATGCTACATTGTTGCATGCTTTGCTATGATCTGATTGATTTCTAAATATGTTGGTGTTTCATTTCCAGTTGTCATCTTGTATTGGGGGAAGTTGAAAATGCAGTGCAGTATTACAACAAGCTCTTGGAATCAGGAGCTGATGTGTGTTTGGATCGCCGAATTATAATTGAAGCTGCTGATGGCCTGCAAAAGGCTCAGGTAACCATCTGTTTATTTGCTGTTTGTTTGATATCTTTACTAGAAATGTATATTAACTGTATATAATTAAATTCATTCTTTTTGGATGATTTTCTCGACTGCATTTGAAAGCCAAGAGGGGAAACAGAAAAAAAGGAATTAGAGAGGAACAAAGTATGACGATTTTCTTACCATTGAAATGCATGATACTGGTCTCTTTTAGTTGCGATTTTATGATTTTGTTCTTTTGAATTATGATACAGTTCATCGACAACTTGAGAATCATGTTGGAGAAAAGCATTTCTACTCTCCCCCCACCCTTCCTACAATCCAAAGCACACAAAAAGATACTAAAAGAAGAGATGGGACCAAATTGATGTAGTAGAACACATTTGAATTTGTGCGCACCAAGCTCAAATATTCTCATGGGGGCATACGCTCAAATATTCTCATGGGGGCATACTAGTTTCATGAGCACCTAGCACTTCAGTTTTTCTTATTAGGCATATAACTTTTTCTTGTTGGCAACCACTTGTGGCTTAAGAAAGATTATGCAATTCCTTGTGTTTATAGATTTCAAATTCACGTGTGGAAACCTTTTGTTTCTCAAGAATTCATGTTTCAGTGTACACAAATTTTATTCTTGAAAGCCATGTCTGTTACATAATTGATTAATTGGGAGTTCTGCCTATGCTATTGTTTCCTACTTTGGATTACCAACTGTCTATCTGTTTTAGTGAGCTAATCTTGTTAGTTATATGGTAGACATTCTTGTGAAAACAATTATCTTGCACTTTTATTCTCCCAACTTGTCTTCCTTCCTTTGTTTCTGCCCACCTCCTCACTCTCTCATCTCTCTTTCTCTATCTTGTGCTTCAGCATTTGATTTAACTGTTGATGACTAATTGGGGTGTTTTCCCTGCAGAAATTGGCCGAGTGGATGAATCATTCTTCAAAACTATTAGAGCAGAAAACGTCAGAAGCAGCATCTAATGCTTTAGAGATAATTTCTGAGGCCTTGTCCATTAGTTCATGCTCAGAAAAGTTACTTGAATTGAAAGCAGAGGCTCTGTACATGGTTTCTTTCTTCTCTCTTTCAACATGAACCCCACTGATTTATCTTATTTCCGTTCAGAAAAAAAATTAAAATTGTCTGACATTTTGAAAGGCTATAAACTGTTATTCATGTAAGGTGTTTGATTTGTTGTTTGTTATTAATTTTTGATCCTACAATGGTGGTTGGCATCTTGCAGTTGCGAAAATATGAAGAGGCCATTATACTTTGTGAGCAGACTCTTGGTGTCGCTGAGAAGAATTTTGCTTTAGTGGTCACTGATAATTGTTTGGTGAATGCTTCTGGAAGTGTAAATTATTCCCTTGCAAAGCTGTGGAGATGGCGATTGATATCCAAGTCCTATTTCTGTCTTGGCAAACTTGAGATGGCACTGGATTTACTTCAGAAGCTAGAGCAAGTTGGATCCATCAGGGACCAGTAATGCATAACATTTGTGATGCGTTACTAATTCTTTCATTTAATATGTCCAATTACGTATCCTTTCTTTAAGTTGCTTCGATGTTCCTGATCCTAGTTTCAACTATTCAGGTGTGGAAGTGAGATATTGGAATCATCAATTGCATTAGCTGCCACAATTCGTGAACTTCTACATTGCAAGGTAGACCGTTCATTACTTTTGTTCTTTTGTATGGATTTTGGAAAACAGTTGTTCAAATGCCTCTGCAATTTGTACATGATTTACTTAATTCATGGCAGGAGTTCAACCTCTACTGTTCACTTTGTTTAATGAAACTAATAAAGAATTAGACCATTCCAATTTTTGGAAGATCAAGAGTTTAAAACTCGGTGCTGTGTACACCTTAGGAGTGGGGCTGAAACACAATGGTTTTTGTTCATTGCTCACGAAACAAAATGTGCCAATACATTGAATTTGATGCCTTTAGTAGCTAGACCATGTCCCAGATCCTTAAGTAGGTGACAGTGATGCAGGATGGTTTTTGCTATAGACCAATGACACTTTCAGGGCCCTTGATAGTTAACTTTGTATTTTGGTCGGTCTTAAGTTCAGGTTGGGCCTTCCTAAGATTGCTTTGATTTGTTTATTTGGTAGTTTATATCACTTGTGTTAAGCTACTATTTGACCTAAGCTTTAAGTTCTAAGACACCCTTTCCTGTGCGAGGGACACAAATCAAACACATCTACAACAACAAATGTAAAAAATGTAAACACAACTTATTGTGATTCAAATAATCCAATGGAGGCATTTGAAGACGAGACCACATGGTCAATTTGGTTTTGATACTAGAGATATTTTTATTGGTGCCCTTGACATATGATTTAATTCTGACAACGCCTACATGTTTTAAAATTAGCTTCCATTACCTCTTATCAAGATTCTGTTAATTAGATGTTGAATACCAAAAATATTGTAAAATATGATTTTACCCTTATTTTTGTTTTTCATTTTCCCTCTTTTTTCTTCTTTCTCAATTCTCTCGCTCTCCCTTTTTTTTCTATCTATTATTCTGTCCTGCTTTTGTATTTTTTTCTCACTTCTCTTTTCTCTTTTCTCTTCCCCTGTTTCATTTTCTTTCCATTTGCCAAAACCAACTCTTCTGTTTTCTCACAAAACCAATGTCCAAAATATTGCATACAGTCTATTTAACACCACTAATCCTTTTTCCTAATTAAATATAAAAAATAAAAACAGTTTTACTCTAGTAAAACATCTCTCGTGTCCTTGGTCCAATGACCAGGGCTGATTAAATGGTCATACACAACTGAAATCTAAAATGCCTCACTTGTATTGGATGCATGTTGGCTGTGACACTTGCCAAGAACCCGCTGAACTCCACTTAGGAAATACAGGGGGTTTGTTAGGTTCCTTCTAGGTAATGGAACGAACACAGCAGAATAGTAGCAGAAAGCAGCGGGGAAACAAGAGTAATTTTATGGAAGAAACACAGCAGAATAGTAATAGAAAGCAGCAGGGGAAGAAGAATAAAAAATAGAAAGCAGTAGGGTAGAAGTTTGCAGAGAGAAAGAGAGAATTCAGAGTGATGTTTCTTGTTTATTAGGAGGGGAAAAGTATCATTTTATAATGAGATGACAGCCCCTAATCTAGCTAGTGAAGAAACACTAATAATCCTAATTCAAACCAAATACAAACAAAATGATTGATTAATTGATTCCTAAACATATAAGAAATAAAACATAGAGTACTAATAGAACTAACGTCCTAACGTGGTTGGGTTAAGTGGTAAAAGGCCCTTGGATACAACCAAGAGGTTAAGGGTTCAAATTCTCTTGAGGCCACCTACTAGGAATATTCCATGAGTTTACTAGCTACCATGGTTGTAGTGCCATTGAGCTTTGACCAAGCCATGGATTGACCAAACTGAGAAAACTCACGGAGGAAATTAATGACTTTAACTTGGTTTCAGTAATTTGGAGACTTTTTCTTTTTTTTTTGTTCTCCCTAAGAAACCAAAGAGAAATACTAGTAACTATAAGAGAAATGTACAGGCGAGGGGACTTAAAAGCTGCAAAAACAAATACTGCCAAATCCCTACAAAGAAGGAAGTCAACTATACACATAAAACCTTAAAGGCCGAAACCTTAAAGTAATGTGGAGACAAATTCAGGAATATCTACTTGCAAAATATAGAAAATTTAATAGCTGCTTTGAGTTCATTAGTGTTTTACACTTACGTGGGTAGATTGGGGAAGTAGTAAATTTTTTTCCTGATGCTATCATGTACTCTTTCCTTCTAATAGGTTTGTGCCCACCTCTTTCAGGACGGTATATCTTTTCTTGGGGTGGTACATCAAATAAATTTTTTTCATACTTCAAAAAAGAAGTCATCAGTTTATTAGATTGATGTCAATCGCAAGTACATTTTGGGAATTTACAAGGCAAGTCATCTTTTTACGAACTAGTGATGTTGGAAGGAAAAGATATACGACACATGGCTGCTAGAAACTCTGGATGGAAATAATAAAACCAGGTTCTAGTGCAGGAAATTCAGGTTGGCAGTAAGACAACTAGGAAATTATGAGGAATTTAGAGCTGTAACAATGCGACAACAGAGAGAATTAAGGTTGCAAAATTAGGCGAAAGAGAACAAAATCTGATGTGTATTTTGATGTGCATCACACCTAGAACTCCTAGGCATTGCACCCAAGATCTCTTGGCAACAGCCAACTCCAATAATGTTTAACAGCTGTGGAAATTTCCATAAAACTTAAATGTAATTGAAATTACATCAATAAGTAAATACGTTTTGTTTTCCCAATCCTGTAGGAATTTAGATTCCTCAATAAGAATCTAGGGAAATCAAAACTTTTACTATGGGAAAATCAATACAAAGACCAAATGTGGTAGACCAGTTACATAACTAAACCAAATGTAACACCAGGGGCCGTTACTAAGCCCCAGCAAAACTGAGAAATTATAACAATACACCTAACTACTAAAATTAGAAAAATAAAATGAAGCAATGATGAAAGCTGAAAGTGTGGCCCAATTTTAACTAGAAATGGCTATTTTAACTCCAATCAAACCTAAATTGAATTTAGACATTGTCTCTGAATTTCTTAGTTTGTTTGATTGATCTTCTAGTTGTCTGGCATCAAATAGATTGAATAGTTGCATCGTAGATGAGTGGGTTGGTCTCTTAAACTCTGCTTGTTGGACAAGAGTTTCTAGGTTAATTGCTGTTCACAAAGTAATAATTTCCTGCCGCTCAGATGTATGGCACTTAGATATTATATGTTGTTTATTTCTGCTGAATAGGTATGGGACGGTTATCTGACATGAGTGCAGATGTCAGATTTTAAAAGATTATGCATGATAGAATTAATTAGATTGAATCAGTAAATCAAAGTTTGTGCCATGGTTTCCTTTTTGCAATATCTTTGAATCTTAAATTCAAATCCTGGCACATAAAATCAAACGAAAAGTTAATGTTCTACTTTTTCTGGATTCAGTTCTTCATTTGCTTTGTCATTTAATTTCTGGGGGGTGAGGATGAAAGGTAAGTGTTATAAATTATTTATGTGCATTCTTATGAATTGCAGAATGCTGGGAATGAAGCAGTTCGATCAGGAAAGTATTCAGAAGCAGTGAAACATTATACTGTTGCTTTATCAAGCAATGTTGAATCTCGTCCTTTTGCAGCTATCTGTTTTTGCAACCGCGCTGCTGCACTTCAAGCTCTGGGTCAAATAGCTGATGCTATCGCAGACTGTAGTCTGGCCATGGCCCTTGATGGAAATTACATTAAGGTTTGCCTATAAATTTTATCTTTTGTGTTGTATTTTGTTGGCTCAAAATAGCTCACATGGATTGTCAGTTGTTGAAATGATGCTGTTTGATTCTCTGGAGTGTACTTTGCTCAAATTTAAAAACCTACCCACGGTAGGTGAAGCTGGTAGTTATTTAGCATTTGAAGTTTCCTGAAGCCACGTTTGAGCTAAATCACGGGAGTGTTGCATGAATTGTTTCTCTCAAATTTGGGAACAATTGAATAGCTGTATAGCCATTTGTCCATTTGAATTTATAGTATATTTTCATATTGTAAAAAAAAAAGGGGGCATTCCACCAGGTTTGTTTGCTGAAAATAATAGCCATGAAAGTGTCAGTTTTATCATAATTTTAATTTGAGAGTTACCTCCAAACACACATGCTTCATGTACCTTTTCTCATGAAAATTAATGTTGACTTCTTTCTTGTCAAAATTATTCTGGACTATCTTTCTTGCTTAATATTGCACTTGCATTAACCTTGATCTGTATTTTGGTGTCCAACTGTTTATCTCCTTAAACAGCCTGTTTCTAGAAGAGCTGTCTTGCATGAGATGATCAGAGACTATGCACAAGCAGCTAGTGACCTTCAGAGACTAGTATCAATTCTTGAAATTCAATCTGCTGAAAAGGCCAAACAGTCAGGATCACCAGTTAGGTCCACTGGTAGCAAAGACATAAGGCAAGCTCGTCGACATATGTCTTTGATGGAAGAAGAAGCAAAGAATGGAGCCGCCTTGGATTTCTACCTAATCTTGTAAGTTCATTCAGTTGGAAGCCTTTAGAACTTACATAATCTGTATCACCTCTGAAAGATGTTCGGTTAGAATTTCTGACTCACAATGGATTGGTGGTATCCTGTGGACAAATAATAATGAGTTTAGTGCTAGAAGTACTTTAGAAGTCATGACCTTGATGTGGGAAATTGTGCCCTTGGATTTTTCAACTTTCTTTCTTTTTTATTTTACACAACAAAATTAGTTTTTTATTGCCATGTTTTAACATTGTTAAGATGGTTTTCCTTTTTATAAGCAAAATAATCTCAAGAAGTTGTTTTTTAAACTTCTAAATTAACAAGTTGTTTACCATCTCTGATTGTGGTACCAGGGGAGTTAAAGCATCTAATACAGCAGCTGATATAAAAAAGGCATACCGGAAAGCAGCACTCAAACATCACCCAGACAAGGTTCCACATCTTAATACCTGCTCTTTCAATTTATTTATAATGTAATGCCATGCTTTTTTCACCTGTTTGCAATGTACTGCTGCTTTACCATATAGGCTGGACAGTTCCTGGCGAGGACTGATGGCGGAGATGAGGGACGACTGTGGAAGGATATTGCCCATGAGGTTCACAAGGATGCTGACAGGCTTTTTAAAATGATTGGAGAGGCATATGCAGTACTTTCAGATACCACTAAGGTTTGTCATGCCCATCAATGAAAACTTTGAGAGCTTTGTCATAACCATCAATGAAAACTTTGAGAGCCTTTTATGCATGATAAGATTCTAGACAATGAGAATTGGGTGAACCAAAAGCAATGAAGCAATGATGCATGTCATCAACTTCACTTTATTATTTGCCTTGCGCTTTTGGTTATTAGTCTTTTATGTACCTAATGGAGTTAAGAAACTTTTTTCTGCTTTATAATTTGTTTTCTTTTTCTGTTTGAGTCAAATTTCTAAACTGTATATCATGTTAGCATAAGATCCTACTGCTTGAGCCTTTATGAGAGGTGATGTCAGCAGCATGTGACCTTGAAAAATGGACTAATCTTTTCCTGGTTCTACAAAAATGTATATGCAAAGCTGTTATGCTAGTTCTAGGACAGGATAATTTCATACAATACATTGTTATTTTAAAACTGGAACTGAAACTTTGTTGGTTTTAAACCTAGGGCAATTTTCAAATCAGAATGATTAAAGTTTTTCAATCACTAATTTAACTCAAACAATCACCTTTTGAGGGTTATGGTTGAGTGGGGTGGCGCATCCAAAATGCATTCCTATCTATTTTGAATAATAGTCGATGCTGAACCCTGCCTAAAGACGTAAGTTACAAATGTCAGAATTTCTCTGCATTACATCGGTGTTGGTTAGAGCAAGCCAACAAAATACCAAGAAAGGGTCAGTCATGTTTTAGTTTTGGTTTTTCTGTGACTTCTCTCTTACTTTGATGAAACTTTCTTCTTCAACAGCGTTCAGAATATGATCTCGAAGAGGAATTGAGAAAAGCTCCGAAGGAAAGTCATCGAAGTAGTCATTACAGAAGATCATCAGATGCATGTAATTATTCGTCTCGGAGGAGTGGCAATAGACAAAATTGTCAGGATAACTGGAAGACATATGGAAATTCATATTCTGGATGGTAAGAAACATAATTATGGAAGAGTTGCACTTAGTTTTTTTATAGAGTTACATTATCTGAATCAAGGAGTTGTGTCAGATTTTTAAGTGGGACAAGTTCTTTGATCGATACTACACTATAGTTATCAGCTGCCTACGGTGAGGTCCGAAAATTAACAGCATTAGAATGGAAGTGACTGGCTTAGTATAAGAATCATATACAGATTTTCAGTTTGTTTTTGTACGAGAAACTTCTTTGACACACACTCCCAAAATGAAGATATTGGGGACGACACACAGTTTTTGATTTGGAGTCTTGGTGCTTGGCAATGTTTGCAAGTAAATTTATAGTTTTGAGAGAGATTGCTTTCACTCTGCAACTCCGCCCAGCAGCCAGTACTAAATTGTGGATGAAGAAGACTTTGCCATTTTTCTGTTCATTCAACGAAGATGGAGACAAAAGAGCTAAGTATATACAAAATTGTATTTGGTTAGTATTTGCAAATACTGTAGATGCCACATTAAAAGAAGATAAGTCTTGCAGCATGTGCTGTCTGCAGGTTTTTTCAAGGGTTTTATATTCTTTTTCTCCATAATTTATTGGGGAATACAGGATCATAAAGAAAAGGTTGGAATGCTGTTCCGTTTATAATGTCATTTACTTACAAGCATTTGGCCAGATTAAGGAAATTTCTTAATTATTTAAGCTGTTTGGGACAGTTTTAGGTGGGTTTCGCATGCTATTAAGTGAAGACATGTGTCTACCTCTCATGTCTGGACCGGCCCAGCATGCATGACATAACCCATTGATGTGCATCTATAAGTAACATGAAATCCATGCGACAATCCTTCAACTTGAGACAAATTGACACAGAATTATCCTATTGAAGTACGCGATTGATACATTACGAAGAACTTTAAATATTTGTAAAAATGTATTAAAATGCACAATTTATTTTAACACTCATATAAATTTATTTTAATAAATTTTTAATTTTTTTACAAAATTATTAAATAGGTGGAATGTTGTTGAGCATGGCACAAATAACCCAATTACCAATAGACTATTTTCTTCAACAGCATATTCTTTGTGCTTAATGAAATGAATAAGATCATCTCAGTGTGTATTGTTTTCCCGACAGTAATTTGAAAAAATTATTAATGACAACCAAAAATTAATGTTCACTTCTACTTTTACAAGTATAATATCAAAATTATCAGCAGCATGCATTATATTATTAGGCAAACCCAACTTATTTTTATTTTTCATTCTAAATTGAAAATCCAATTGATTTTTTACAATAAAATCCAACCAAATCAAAAATTAAAATAAAAATGAATTAATTAACATTTGATTTTTTAAATTTTAGATCAAATAAAAAAAATAAACTTCAAAAATCAATTCTGTGCGTGCTGCGTGCGTGTGTTCGTTCGAAAACCAAAATGACAATTCTCTGACTACCAAACCAAACTGATCCGTTTTATTTTATCCTAAATTTTATACCCTCAACCTCAAGCATGTGACCAAACAAATTTCCACAGGCATGGCATGGCATGACCTGACCTGACCTCTTCTTGATAGAAAGATGATACATGTTAATCTTTGAAAGAAAGTATAAACAATGTTACAGCAAACATTTGAAAACATAACCATAAATATCTTCCAAAATTAAGATCTTAATCGATTCTCCTTCCAATTAGGAAAAAAAAATCACACTAAGGAAAATTGATGACCAGAACTGCTCTAATCTGAATATAAACGAACGATTTTCAGAGAAGACAAAACTTGAAACAAGTAATACTGATAAAACATCATATCACCAAATTATCGTGCAGCCTGTGTTTGTGCATGTTCCAGAAGCTGACTCACTAGCTTGTAGGTACGCCCTGAAAGTGCTTTGGTGTGGTCTATCAATTGCTCATACCTGAGATAATATATGAGACAAAAATAAGTAAATGAGGAACAGAACAGCCAAGCTAAATTAACAATAATAACAATACAAATATAGCAATGTGCATCTTCAATCTTACACGTTGGGTTGGGTGGGTTCCATGATAACAGTTCCTGACTTTGCATCAATCTTGGCATCAAGTTTTGAGCTTCGAATCAGGTTCACAATCCACCTTTGAGCCTCCTCATAATTTAGATTCAACTTCTCAGCAAGCACTCTGCCACAAATTGGTAAAACAATTTAAATTTGCATTCACATTATTGAGAGAGAGAGAGAGAGAGAGAGAGAGAAAGAGAAGGCGGGGAGGGTGACTAAAGGAGATTAATTCTTTCACTTCAAAATTTAAATTCATAAATATTCCACTAGCAAATGAATATTATAACGTACTGAAATTTCCCTTCAATATCATTACACACAAAATTTAACGTTTTTCAACCGCATATTTACTAGTGAACAGATGTCATTATGGTACAGAATGTGCCTTCTGAACACCTATGCAGACTCTGTTTATCTATATTTCAATACTGCTGCACATCTTTCCCCTTAATGAAAAAACATGAAGGATTAACAAGATAGGAAGTCAGAATCAAAGATGTTTGGTAATTAAGGCTAGGAAACACTCTCCCACAGGAGAAAAAGTAGCAGATTTTGTTTATTTAAATAGTAGATGCTGGCCAAGCATATCTCTAAAATATACAATCATAATAGCAGATACTTACACCATATCAATACGTTGATGAATTCGACAATAGGTCTCAAAGATGAATAGCCGGGCATTTTCAAGGAACTCGTCTCCCAATGGCACAGTAGAAAAGCTGCCTTCTTCAATGCATTTACCAAGGAAGGGATCATTCAATATCACCTATAATAAACCAGGAACTGAGCTTCAAGCCAACATTTCACCAACCACTTTAAATTTTAGATGACGTAAACATAACACATCTAACGAAAAATATTATCCGGAAAGCCAAAAAACAAAGTGTATAAAACCTCATTCCTCGCAAATTCAAGTACAACTCCAAAGTTTAAAAAAGGAGCTCATATATGACTCAGTACTATCCTGGTAGATAGCGGCAAGAACCACATAAAGTTTAAAAAACACTTACTTCTTCACATTCCTTCATCTTTTTTTGTGCCCCGTCAAAGTCATAATTGACATAAATGCATGCCAAAAACTCTATGATGGGATCTTTGTAAGAGCTCTGCTCTTGCTGAATAACCTTAATAAAATCTTTGAACTGAGGTCTTCTCCTTTTGTTGACAATGAATGCAGTAGCTAAGTAGCGTAATAGATGGGGAGCATTGGTTTGAATTGCATTTAGATATCTGAAAATTGAAATTCCATCTTAGATAGACAGACATAAAATGACGAACAGCAGATACAACATTATTTATAACTTCCCGTAAAAAGTTAAAATCCAAAATTGACTGCTAGGACCAAACTACTTATTTATCTTTAGCAAAAAATAATTAATCGCAGCTCAGAAATAGATATCACTTTCAGCTTCAATCACTAACATACCAGGGAAGCAAGAGTGCAACTTAAAATAGTTATGATTTCATTGAGACATGAGAAGTGAACTTTCCAATATAAACAAAGAAGCATATTAAGATGCATTATCGAAGGAATCAATTGTCAGCCTAATTTTCATACAGGATACTACATATGCATGCAGCGGCTCCCATGTCATAGCAAATCCACGAACTACAAAGTAGGCACTCCAATAATCATAAGGTTGTAGCCGCAGTACTAAAAACACAATCAGAAAACAATTTACTGGTATCACACTTCACTGCAAACAACTTTTTACATGATTGTGAAATCCAAAAAAACTGTATCGATCTTAAAATATCTTAACTTCATTAAGTTAAATTCAGCTCCATTATCATTCTAGTGGCTAATAGAAACGAAACAAGAAGATAGAGAAGAAAGAAGGATATTCTCAGCACTGAATTATGTACAAGATATTCAAGGTAAGAACACAAGTAAGAATTATTAAAAAAAAAAAAAAAGGAAGAAGAATAAGTCCTAATGGCATACTTATCCTGATTAAACAAGTCAATTATCAATGTTCTTCCATTTTCATGATTGAAGAAGATGAAGAGACTCCAATGCATCAACCATATTCTACTTTGCATCTGATTTAACGCTGATGTGAAACTCTGCAAAAAAAATTTGATCAGCATACACCTTTTAATGAAACAATACCCAAAACTGTAAGTCAAAAAACAAGGATATACGATTAAAAATACCTTTGAATCATCAATCTTTTCTTTCAATTGATTGAGTTCTTCAAGAGCAATATCCCAGTTCTGCATCAATATCTCCGCGGCCATTTTTCCCCATAATGCACTCAGCCTCCTGTCACTGTTTGTGCACAAGGCCCTGTACTGGTACAGATAGTCAGCAGCACCAGAGTAGTTTCCACATTCAAACTGAAATTTGGCATACTGGTATAATGCATCTATCTGGTCTGGACCAATCTGATTAAAAAAAAGACAGCATTTCACAAGTTAAACCCACCTGAAAAATGTGAAGTGGGCTTCTCGGAAGAATAAGGGCAGTCAATAAAATAAGAAATTTTAAATCAAAATAACCTCTTTCTCCAACTTTAAGGAAAATAATAAATACTAAACTTACATCAAATTAACACATAAATAATTCCCAAAAAGAAAAAGAAGAAACCTGATAACGTTCATTGAGCATCTGCAAATTATAGTGCTTGTCAGGCCTCAACTCCTGCACGGCGTTAGCATTCTGCAAGAACGAGACAATCGGCGCCGCCCGCTCCTCCAATGCCTTCAATCTAGCGACAACCTCAGCCCTCCGTTCCACCATATCTTGCGGGACGTCTTCGGTGTGGTAAAGACTCTTGTGAATATCCATGGCGTAATCGACCATGTTGGTTTTGTTCAACAACTCGATCTTGGATTTAAGTATCTGTTCATCGGGGTAAAGCTGCCGTTCTTGAAGAAACTCCAACAGCGGGAACACCAGATGCCTGTCGAGGTTCGGCACGATGCGCTGCGTGAGGTCGTAGCTGGCCATGGTTCAGCTGCTGCTGCTGCTGCTCTTTGCTGCAGATAGCGAAGCGCTCAGAGCGAAGACACAGACGGTACGTTTGCGTTTTAGGTTATGTGGAATTTTTACTTTAATTACGAAAATAGCCCCGCCTATACCGTCGGTTTTTATATTATCTTATAATTTTACACCTATTGATTCCGCTTTTAAAAAAGAATTTAACTCCACTTCAAGAATTCCGTTATTACTTGTATTGATATTTTTGGCCCAATAAATGGAAGCAATGTGGTCTTGAAAACTGGGCCAGATGAAGCCCACAAGGCCCGTTTGGTTTGATGAACTGGACTGGATTAGACACTTTATGCACAAAATAAAATTTGCCCATGTTTGGTTTAGCATTTGGACTGGACTGACCTATGTTAAATATTCTTTCTTAACATAGATCAGCCGCAATTGGGGGCACTGATCTTCTCCTTTTTTTTAAAAAAATAAATAAATAAATAAT
The DNA here is from genome assembly GCA_032401905.1 of Swietenia macrophylla. Taxonomy (NCBI): domain Eukaryota; kingdom Viridiplantae; phylum Streptophyta; class Magnoliopsida; order Sapindales; family Meliaceae; genus Swietenia; species Swietenia macrophylla. Next base: position 7,433,555 of record CP135577.1, on the reverse strand, counting down.
TTAATATTATAATCAATTTATAGTATTATTATTTATTTCATATATATATATATATATACATACACACACACACAATGTATATGGCCAGCATCCGCGATCACCATCTACCATTTGCCGCCGGCAGCCACCAACCTTCATTTAAGGCATCATTATTTCATTAAAAATTTTTATTAATCACTTTACGTAATAGTATGATTACCGCAATCATTTAAGTTATAAAGTTAAAATTTTATTAACTAAAATTTAATTAAATTTATAATTCATCATTCAAATAGGAATAGTAATCATATCATTATGTATATTGTAAAATCGAGCAATACATAATTACATTCATTGACCTAAAACGACATTAGTGTACAGCGACAACAAATACATAGTTTTATTTTCTTAATTGAATAAATTATAACAGTATAATGTATTATAATATTACAAATATAATAAAATACAATATATTGTCATTATATATATATATATATATGTATATTTATTATATATTAAGTATTAATATTATTTCAAAAAAATAAGTATTAATACAGCCCAATAGACGTCATTAGGCTAAACATGTGTTAACTAATAATATAGCCTAATACATGTTGTATCAAATATAGTATAATAATATAATATAATCTAGTATGTGCTTTTAAATATACTCTCAATATATAGTAAAATTTCTCTATAATAATTATATAAAAATAGCATTTATGTAATCATAAAAAAATTTTGATCCCAAATTGAGTCACTTATATATAAGAATAAATTTTACATTATAATAAATTATAAATTTTTTAAATCTCGTCTTAAAAAATTTGTCTTTATATAGTAATAATTATTTGTATATTACAAATAATTTATACTATATTACATTAAAAAAGAAAAATATTTTTTATAGTTATTTGGAATAATAATCTATTTTTTAAAACTATTATCACAACTTTATACTTATAAGTATGTAATAACTCGTCAATATAGGCACCTTCTTATTGAAACTAAAATATTTATAATCTCTTAAGTATATTTAGAGTTTATTAATATAAGACTATTTGTATTTGCACACTATCATTCTTGTAATTATTATTTTTAATTGTAATAATAATTTTTTCTTCAATTAAAACATACACAATTTGTTACTTATTTGAATGATCGAGAAAAACATCAATACTCATTCAATTATTACAGTGAAGTTGTAAAATTTTAATTACTTATTTATGTAATAACTATTTGTTTTCCTTTTTCACTTCATTTATAACTTATAATTCGTCAACATTAAAAGTTAGTAATGTTTAAAATAATTAACAATTATTTGTGACTTCACATTAATTGTCTATGGTATTTAAAATTTTATTAAAAATACTTATATTTGTTAGTTTCAAAATAAAATTTTCAATTCATTTCAAAGGTATGCGATTACTATGCTAACAATAATTACCAAATTTATAATAATATCTACATCACATGACTGAATTTTAAAAATGTTATTTGATAATAAAAATAAAAAACAAAAATATTTATAAATGAGATGAAAACCAACCTAACAATTTTTATTTTAATTGCAATAAAAATAACTAAATCAAAATAATAATTTTTATAATTATATATCTATGAAATTATAATTTTATTATAGTAATAAAAATAATTTGATTCCAATATTATAATTATAAAAAAATTACTATAATATTATTTAATTATTTATTTATTATAATAATTGAAATCTAAACATTTGTTTTTTACTCTTGATCCTTTGGGCAAAAATTTTAATTAAACGAAAGAAATTATTTTAAATCGATATTTAAATTTATTTTTCAATGCTCAACATTAATTATAAAACTGGTATAAATCCTTGCTGATCGTGAACTAGTTTGACTCCTCAAACAATTTTTTTGTTAAAATCTCTAGTAATATGAAATTTACTGACAAGTAGCTTATTTAAAGAAATTATTATTACAGACTTATACCAATGCTGTACCCGAAAAAGTAAAAAAAAAAAAACTCGCTTATTTCGCCCTTTTTTTTCACCTCCCTCGTTTCTCTCATTCCATCTCACCGCTGCTTCTGATTCTGTACTTCTTCGTCGTCATTTATTTCCAAGGAATGTTACAAGTGATGAAACTTGATATTCCTACAAAGAATGAACTAGTAAAGGACTAAGGAAATGGGCCACGATCAACCCACATTGCTCTGTTTGTGACAGAGGAAAATAACAATCTCCCATGCAGGAAAAAATTAGCATTACAAACAGTTTCAATCCAGTTTACCTTCAATGGCTCTTCGTTTATCTGCAAATTCAATTTTGTTTGAACATGTTTTACTTGTTCTATTTTCATGCAACATGCTGAATATAATTTACAGATACGAGTTGGAATTTCATGGACTTCGTTCAATCTCTGACGGAAAGATAGCAATAGTTGGAATTCTTTATATTCCAATTTGGCCTTCCTGACCTCTTTCTTTCAAAGGTATCAAGTTTATGTTTGAGATTGAGGAGTTTAGGCTTTTGATGTTTCGTGTTCCTAAACTTTGCAATTGTGTTTTTGTATCTGTTGCAGCTGTTGCATCACATAAAATCAATTGGGAAAATGAAAAAGAAACTGGGGATTGTGAATCCAGGAGACATAAACCCGGAAGCATGAAGTATTACAGATGTATAGGTCCACTTACAGCTCCTCTGTGACATGTGGCTTCTTATTAAATGGAAAAAAAAAAAAAACTAGAGAGAGAGAGGATGAAACAGGCATCTAATAGCTAAAACGTTATCAATTAATTTCTTTTAAGTTAACAAACATTCTATTTGTCTTGCATACATGGGTTATGACTGTTTGTTTCAAGGGAGCAAGTGAAAGCTTTGAAGGAAAAAGTTCACGATGCAAGTAATCGTTACCACACGACCCAACCGTTTTCCAGGAAGTAGGCAACATTCATTGATGGCCATTTTGCATCATATTTCCAGGGAAACGAGGCAAATGCAAGGCCAACGCAGAAATTAGACGGAAGGCCAGGTTGGCTGTACATACCGAGACAGACTTGATGATGCGATACGCTCGTAGAAAATTGTCATGCACAAATAAATCTAATGTTTCATAAGATTAAGGAATAAAATGGTACGGAAATTGTTTATAATATAACAAATGTCAATAATTATTTGCAAATTGAAAAATTTCAAAGAAAATATAGGCCTCTAATTTAACGTTTAAACTTCAGTTGGATAATACAATTTTCAAAATGAACGTCCTTCTGCATTTCCAATTCAACTCACAAGCCATAAGAACTGAACTGTATCGTATCAGCTCATTTTTAACAACATAATGTCATAGACAGAATACAGATGTCAGCAAATTCCATAAAGATGAAAAACCAAAATAGTATATAAATAAACCAAACACTTTATAACCGCTGTAGCAGATTATTTAGTTTTATTCTGCTGCTACAGCCGTGTTATAAAAACATAACCTGCCATAATAAAGACCTAGAACAAAAATAAAAAAAAAAAATTCACACCAGACCCACAATCCAAACGAACATTCAAATATTTATAATCTATCTATGCAATGAGAAACGGCAGAACAGCCAGCATGAAATTCTCATAAGTGAAAGTTGCAGAACCAGAGTACGTTGTATCCTTCTCCTTAAATTTCTCCGTTAATCCCTGCAAGACGAATGATTAACAAATTCATTATAAATTAACTTAAAGCAACAAATAAACGGAAAAATAATTCAATGTGGCAGACCCTCACCTTAACTGTGAGACAGCACCTGCATTGGAAGGAGGCAAAGAAATTAGAAGATCTATAAAAAAGATTAAAAAAATAATAAAAGTTTCGATATGATTAGAAAGTGACAGAGGAGCTAGAACACACTCAATAAAATTATCATATTCGATAGCCCTATTTTTGCCTCCAGTTTTGTCAAACTTAGCCACAAGCATGTCCAAAATAACTGGTGAAACCGAAAAACCCAGGCTCAAAAGTGCTTCCCGCAATTCATTCGCATCAATTTTTCCGCTTCCGTCTCTGTCCACTTTCTCAAACATGGCCTACAGCAATTGTAACACTAAATTAGACAAAGATTGACAAAATTTAATTGAAAAGAGTATTAATTTATGCATATGCATTAAAAGAAAATAAAATCCGATTATTTACCCTCCAATTTTGAAGACTGTGGAACACTTGAACGAACTCCTTAGGCCCTGTATCAGAATAATATTTCAAAATTTGTAAGTACTGTGCATTCTTTTTTTAAAAAATTAAAAAACAATCTGATAGCGTGTCAGATATGGCCCATGGTACGAAATATCAACGAACACCAAAAATCACCCCTATGGTCCAAAATTCATCAACTCTGATCAAGTGCGCGTCTATTTCATGAAGAAGATAACAGCTATAAAAAAAACGTTCTGGGACATGCTGTAATCGTACACCCACCGCGTACCATTAAATGGGCATGACTTTCTTCCCAGTTGCGGACTTGGGTCCCGTTGCCCTTTTTTGTTATGCGTGCAGGAAATTTGTAATATTTTTTTATAAAATTTAAAATAAATAAAAAAATAAAATATATAAAGTAAATATTATATAATATAATAAAAAATTTAAAATATATAATAAATAATACTTAATATATATATATATATATATATATATATATATATATAAAACTTAAACATTATTTAAAAAATTTGACAAGAGGCGAGTAATGGTGGCACCCTTGTTACCCAATCCCTCGGCTGCAGACATGCAATTACTACAGCCTGAACTAGATACAACCGACGTCACAATTACCAGGCCATTTCGCCATATCATCACAAGAAACAGTCACGTGTCATTAACGCGTCGATTCCAACAACCGGTCTTTTCGCCGGAATATACAACAGCCACATAGGTACAATTACAAATCACTCCCAGCGCAATTTAGGATTTATTCAACCGAATTGCTAACATGCGCACAAGCAAGAGGAAAGCTGGAAGCTAAGAAAGAACTTACCGATCTTTCTGCTGTTGTTGTTGGTGAACAAATACATGAGAAGACGCACAGTTCTCATGCTGAAGCTCTGATTATACGAAGAGAGAGCTCTCTGTAGTTCCTTATCATCGATAAGACCGCTTCCGTCCTGGTCCGCCAGCTGAAAGCACGCCACAATGTTTGGATCCGTAGCGGGCGGGAACGCCGACGGCATTAGCGCCGCGAACGGGCTACTGTACGACCCCGGAGCGGGCGGGTAACTGCCTGGATCAGAAGCAGGACGCGGCCCGCCGTATGATGGTGCGGAGGGAGCCGCGTAGGGCTGAGCCGCCTGCGGAACTCCGGGCTGGTAGCCGTAAGGTTGGGCCGCGTAGGGTTGAGCAGCGTAGGGCTTAGACGTTGCGCTCTGCTGAGCAGCATAGGGCTGGGACGTTGGCCGTCCACCATAGCCGTGCTGAGGCGGCGGTGCTGCGCCGTAGCCGTATCCGGGTGGAGGCTGAGGATAACCGGACATCTTGCTATACAGAGAGAGGCGTAAAATTATTCAACTGGACGTTCTTGCAGGGGAAGAAATGGTGTTTGTATAGGACGGAAAGTTAGGAAATGGGGCCCAAGTTTAGGAGTTATTAAGGAATTGCCATTTCATTGAAATTAATATAATTTTGAAGCACGATGAATTAGAATGGAATGCAGGAATATAATTTTACATTGTGGTTGCGGGCGTATTAGAATATGGCTCCTTCTACTATTCAGAATTAGGCTTATCCAAGCAGATACAGAATACAAAACAAATGACTTTCTTTTGTGCTTGTTGTCTTTAACGGTTAAATATCTTTGACTAAGGTTCTTCGCCCCAAAATTCAAATTAACTATTTTTTAACTCTTTAAAAGAGAATTCAGCTTCACACCACCTCTCATGGCATTTATTTAATTTTTTCAAAAGAAGAAAAAAAAAACCCAAAACTTGTAAATTATTAAGAAAACATTAAGAAAAGTAATGATTTAAGTTTTAATGTTATGTTAATTAAATATTTCATCCTAAAATGTGTGTTATCAGGTGGAGTCTGAGGTAAATTATGATGTAAAAGTCAAATTGCGGCATGGGTGGATTAAGTGGGTATTCATTTGTTTATAGGTGTTTAGATTTTTTTTTTTTTCCCGATCTTTTTTTCAGGGAAGGGAGGGGAGTAGATGTAGATGGAGACGTGGATGTGGAGTGGTTGATTACTTAAGTTTCAAGTGTTATTTACTACTTAAAACAAAATCAAGTCAGTCTATACGTAGCATTACAAATTTAGTTTATTTATTACATGTTAACTATACATGATAATTGAGATGTACCCGTGTTCAAATTTGAGCACGTTAAAATTATTATTATTATTATTGGTTGAATTTTACTGACAATAAAAAATAATTGACAAATTTAATTGCTTGTTTGATTCAGTATTGGGAGTGAAGGAGTTAAATCTTCTAGCTACAACTTGACCACGTCCGTATTGCCATCTGTTTTTTTTTTTTAAATAATTTTATTTATTAAAAATATTAATTTTAGGGTAAAAAAAATTAATTTAGACGTTAGATGGGACAGGAAAAAAGAAAGTAGCAAGTAGAGAGTGCCGTTGAAAAACCACCGAAATTCAAAAATCAAGCGCGGCAGCACAGCTTCCACATGGCCACTTGTATTGCTACGCATTTTCCAGACAATTGCATGGACTCTGTTTAGGAGTCAACTATTTTCGGTTTTTTTTTTTTACTCTATTATTGCACGCGATTTCGACGACTTTTGTTTGGGGTCAACCTTCTTCTCGTGGACCAGCAAATATGCGATCAATCCGTTTCTCACACGTATTATCCTTTTGCTCTCTCTCTCTCTCTCTCTCTCTCTCTCTATACATATATATATATATATATATATATATATTATTATATTATATTATAAGAAACAATAAAAAATAAATTAATGATTTAATTCTCTAAAATTTAATCCAACTTAATGCAGTATCAAAGCACTTAAGTATCCTTGAGATTTTTTTCTCTCTAATGTAATGGTTAACCCCAATGGTGCTCCTTCAAACCCCCTGAAATCTCTCACGAATCTTTCCTCCCTCTATTTTCTTCAAGTTGCAAATTTGTCAAATGTTGTTTTATCAAACGCCATTCTAAACGGCAGTAATTGTGTTGCTTCGAGTAAATCAATGATGAGAGCTTTGAATGCTACGAATAAACTCGTATTTGTGACGAGCACTGTCAAATGCTCTGAAAACAATGATGACGCTACTCATCTATAGGTCGCTGTAGCGACATGGTGCTTCTTTAGCTTTTTAATTCCATTGACAAAGTCACTTCACAACAACCTAAATTGTTGCAACACTCCGTTTGAATTATGAATTACATTAGAAGTGCATTATGAGTAGAGCAACAACTCAAACATCTTTTGCTTAAACTGTGATATTACCATGCTTAAACGAAACTCTCTTACTATAACACGATATTACAATCTGCTCAAAGAATATTGAAAGTATCTCACATTTCTTCAACCCATAACGGGCTGCACGTGTGGTGCTCTAAAAGCTTTAGTAGAGCGAGTGTTTCGTTTTTAATAGGGTTGAATTGAATCCTATTAGCATGTTCGCATCCAAATTTTGACGAGGGTTCCACTATTCTTTGGTAGTAAATGTTATAGAATTCTTCATCAAGAAGACACTTACTGCTTGAGAGAATTCAAAACCTAAACTAGTTATCCCTCGTACTACGACATTTTATAACTCGCATAATTTACGAAAAATTTTGTAAGCCTAATCATACTTAATCTTGTTGTTTTGAAATTATTGGGCATTCTTCTTGGTGGAACAACAATCCAATACCAAATGCAAGCCATTAATTTCAACCCCAGTTGCAAATGTTGTCACTGGTAGTTTTGCATTGTTTTCCAGTGTTAGATTCCTTGGTCTCACATCCAAACAACATCAACATCTTATAGCTCTTCTCACACCACCGTCTGAAAATTTTGCCTGCGTTACCTTTTTTTTTTTTAATTTTATTTTTTTTCTCATTCTTCTAATTCTTAAGTCATCAATAGAGGTGCTTCGCACAACATGTCTACTCTCACTCTTATGAATCCTTCACAAATTATGATCTTCTATCTTTTATTAAACTACCAACAGGTGATTCAGTATCTGTAAATTATGTCAGTAAAATTTAACCATCTTCTTCTCTTTTTATTTATATATTGTGATGTCATGTACCTGTTTTTAATTTAACTTATTGTCAATCAATCAACTTACAGAATCCCTGAATTGTACTATTTTTTACGATTTTTATATTTTTCACAACCTCAACACGAAGACTTTAATTGGAGTGAGTGAACAATACAATGAATTTTATTATTTTAAGCCTCCAGAAGCCACAATTTTCCAAATTTAATCCTCTCCATCATTTAGTATTTAATATCATAGGCTTATGATAATGGTGATTTTTCGCACGCTATCAACTTGTGAATTTCTTTGTTTCCTGGAATGAATTTTTTTTTTTAATCTTTTTTATGGCAAAACAAATACAGTTGAGGTAGGCCACTTGTATTGCTTGCTACGCATTGTCCAGACAATTTGATGGACTTGGTCTCATGAGTCAACTACTATTTCCCATCCCCACTCCCCCTTCCCTCCTCTTTTCGTGGACCAGTAAATATCCGATCATTCCCTTTCTAAACCTCACCTTTTTATTTTTCCTACTACTTTCACTCTATTAATTATACTACAATACATGTGAATGAGGTTTCCCCGTTCAATTAAGATGCTATATGATTGGGCCAAAATGATAAAACTTTTTTGTTTTTCAATTTTATTTATTTTGTTTGTTTCGAAGATGGAAATATATGATATTGAGTACCGAGTAGATTTGGTCGTTGAGAGGAACCATTGGTGGTGTAAATGATTTAAAATAACATGTTCTTAAGTTGTGGAAGATGGATGACACGGTATCATATTATGTCGTTTCGAGTGAAACAAGGACTTGAAAATTTATTAAAGACACAGCACACTTGGAAGTTTGAAAATCCAATTGAATCCTAGAGTGTAGAATAATTTTTTAATGTATGTAGTAGTACATGTGCATATTATTTTAATTTTTTTGAATATTTTTTTATTTTAATTTTTACAAATTTTTTAGTCTATGTATTTCATCCCTCCACATTATGGATTCTAACTTCGTTTGTTAGTCCAAGCTATCTTGTTAGAAAATTAAAATAGGCCAAACCTGTTACACAACACGAAAGTGAAAACCATCTAGGCTTTACAAAAATAGGGGTTTCAAAAAACTAATTTTGTGAATCTATTAAAGCTATTGCTATAATTATTTGAAATAAAAATTCATTTAAAATCTTCTTATCACGCTTATATATCCTTAAAAATCAAAACAAGACAAGCACACAAACAAGTTGTATTTTTTAAAATAAATTATAAAAATAATCGAGACTCTACAAAGTTTTTATCACTAACCAAAAATAGTTTTTATTGTTCTAAAAGTACGTGAAATTGTTCCATACTCAATGTAGATTCTATGTTGGTATAATAGTTAGGTGATGATAATTATGACTGTCCTCTCAAAATCTTTCATTAGTGGACTTACTTAAGATAATCGTTTTTATAATAATCCCATTTAATATATATGACAACCTATGCAACTTTTTCACAAGTTTGTTTATAGACCATTCCCTATAGTACTACAATTATACCAATACCGATATCGGTCTACAGGGTATATCACCCATAAATCAATATATGAATTAAATCATTTCACATATAACACATATAAACTTTGAGAGCTATTTAGAAAACTAATTAAATCAAATGCACCTCATTAACAGTTTATATATCAAACTATAAGCCAATAACTCATCTAATCACCCACAATTATATCCTAACTTTCTATCTTAAAATAAAAAAATGTTGAAAATAAATATTTACTTCAAAAATAGTTTTGAAAAGACATCAAATAATGTAACAATTTACTTACTATTTAGGAGAGGGTGTACACTTTCTTATTAATCTTTATTCGAGTTTAGATTTTCCCTCGAGGTGTCAGTACCTAAAGAGCACATATATGTTTCTATTAAATACTAAACTTGAGGTGTCAATTCAATCTAATGTGTAATATGCATGCATGATGAATATCAATCTTTAAGTTGTCACATATCTTGAAGCTTGAGTATACGTAAAATGACATATAAAAAATAATAAAACTTATAATAGAAATCAACCTTAAGGGATAATTTGATAATTTTGAAAAAGATAGAGTTAAAATTTCACAAAATGCTCTTCTGGAGAATTAAATTAAACTCCCTAAACTTTTTAAAAATTTTTTAATTACTTGATTTGGAGGCCGTTTGGAGTTTCAAAAGAGATTTACAAAACTAATATATAAAGTTGCAATGTGCTACATTAACTTGTTACAATGGGTACTTATGAATTTTGTGAAAATCAGAAGACCTAGTGTTACAATGCTAGGCAGTTGTGTTGGATCAAATTTTTGCACATTAAAAATGAATATTTTCATTGAGGCAAATGAACTTAAAATTAGTCTTATAATACTCATTGAAAAGGGTTTTAAGAATATTACAACTTTGTCTTAATAGGGTTTCCTTAAAAATATTTGATTTTTCATAAACTAAGAAAAACAACAACAAGGTTAGAACTTGCGAAAAATTTTCTATGCACCTATAACTCCAAATTTGTCCCCAATCATATCAGTTTAAAACCGAACTTCAAACCTAGTTTCTAAACCTCAAAAACAATACTTCTAGATTGTAATTGAAGCTTCAAAATACTTACTAAATTAAAATCCCAATTTAACATTAACAAAATTCTATTTTAACTTCAAACCAAACAGTTTCGTCATTTAACTGATTCCCATGCAATGGATTTCCATTACAAGGTCTCCAAACTCTCATACAACTAATAATTATCTTCTGAACATCATAATTTAGTTCACAATTCAATAACCATTTCATAATATATAAATACTTATTTAACTATGTAAGCTAAAATAATAATAAAAATAAAATTTAGAACTTTCATAAGCTTAAAAATCTTATCCAACTCAACGAAAACTTTGGCAATTCATGAAAAATAGTTGGGTTGAACTTGCCCCAATTAAGATTCAAACCAATTAAACTTTTAAAGAGAGAGAGAATTTTTTGAAGAAAAACACATAGACGAGTGAAAGAATTATGAGAAATATTAAATTTGAGTGAGAATTGGAAGAGAAATGAAAAGGAGATGGGAAAAATAAAGAAAATGGAGGGAGGAAAAAGGTTGACATCAAATGAGAAGGAAAAAGAAGACGACTTGCTTTTGAAGCCTTTGGGGCCAAATGACAAAAATGCCCCTTTTCTTTAAATTTTAAAAATGATATTTCTTATTAATATCATATAAATTAATTAATAAATAAATAATTAAAATTTTAAACTCATAAAAGTAATTAACACGTTTTATTAATATACCATCTAGTCATGAATTATATATATGTATAAAAATGCATTCTAAGTATAAAAAGATTAAACTACCTTTATAGTCCAAAAGATAGGTTTTACAATTGCGTTTGTAATTCTACTAACTTAGGTTGTTTTATATCAATTAATTTTATTAATTCTATTTTCTCTTTTTTATTAGAAAATCTACTATTTGACTAGTAAAACCAGATAATAATTTCTTTATGAAATCTAAATTATGTCTAAATGTATTAATATTACTATGTTTAGAAAGGTTTGCTAATAGTTTTAATTTTTTTATTAATGTGTTCTATACTAATTTCTAATTTTTGTCCTAAATTAATTAAAAAATCTACAATAAAATTTTGTTGATTATCACTATTATGTGGAATATGTTTATATTAATTTTCTAAATGATCTACGTAACAGACAATTTTAAATTTAATTTTAAAATCTAAATATTCTAATCTTTAAAAATTCATACACTAAAATTTTAATTAATAATTCTAAAATTTTTAGTATGCAAAATTATAATAATTCTTTGCAAGATATGTTAGTTGATTTATCCTCCATATTTTCTCCTTTATAAATAGGTAATAAATTTAATATTATATTTTGATTTTTTTTTATATATATCTAATATATTTGTAGAAGAGTTATAATCATTTTCTATTATAGTAATAGGTTCACCTTCTAATTCAAATAAATTTGCAAAATAATTAAAATCGTAATTAAAGTACAATATACTTGTAATTAAAGAACAATATACTTTTATAACTAAGCAATTCATACAAATATACAACTAAAATCTTAAAAGCAATTGAAAGTAAATAATTGCCAAGCAATAAATATTTAATGTCTAATAAATATTAAATGAGTAATAGTTATTTTAATGGCTAATGTATAAAAATTAAAGAGAATAGAAACAAATATTATTTGTTTATAATATTAATTGGCTAATTGATTAATTTTTACAAAACGACGGAACAATTTATAGTAAGTTGAATAATTTAGAACACAAAGTAATTATGAAACAATTATGATATTTTGATATTTAGATTTTATATTGAACTATAAAGTTTGTCTTTGGTAACTACTAATATAAAATTATTCAAATTAAATTTCAAAAGCACTTACTTTTTACTATTTATAAAAATAGAACTTTTAAAAAACTCACTTTTCAAACTTATTAAAATTATTATTGTAATCATATCAAATGAAAACACATTTGAAAGATAAATTGTCACCAAACCACCGGTTTCAAACTTATTCATCAATGAACCCTTAACTTTGTGTAAGTTATTATTAACACACCTCTAGTTATCTATTAAATTAATGCTAATGTAATGGAAAATTTGTAATTATATAATCAAAAATTTAAAATAAAAACTTCTTTCTTTCTTATGACAAATGGTTCCTTAGAGTTTGGGAAAGTGAGTATGCTAGATGCTAAGAATTGATGGGAATTCATTCAAAATATTGAAATACCCATTAAAATTTTAATAACATACAAATGTTTATTAATAAAACATATTATTCTTTATTTTAAAAAATTGTGTGTATATATATGGACACCCTTAGAATTATTTTACGATGTTTTTAATTAATGAAAATAAATACAATCATTTTTATTTAAAAATTTTAAAACACTAAATAAACTCATCTATTTTCATTATTGAGAGAATAAGAAACAAATTTGTGAAAAACTTTGTGGCTTCGCATGATAGTGGATATCTAATGGTTTCTATTTATTGCGAAAGAGTAGAACTAATTTTTAGAATATTAGAAAGTTAATATTAAATAATTTTTGAGTATGATAATGAAAGATAATAGACTAATGGTAAATATCTATTTGAAAAAGTTGAATTTTTTGAGAATTTAGAAGATGCCCTTGACGGGGTTAAACACGTGACAAAATTTGCGAGTATTTAAAATAATGTAGACTCATGAAATAGAATTATTTTATGTGTTTTAATCAAAATATTATTATTATTCTTGTTCAAAAAAAGCTATTCTATTTTAATAAGTATTTTATTTTAAATAATTATTAGATTTTGGAAACCAAGTACTTCTATAAGTTAATTTAGTTAAATAATCTATTTATTTATTTCGAACACAACTAAAAATATTTTGTTTAATTAATTATTATTTTGCATCTTAATTAAAATCCTTTTCACTAGTCTATTTCAATTAGTCAATGAGCTTATTTGGTTAACCCAAGCCATTTCATTGGTCTATTTAATTTTTTAAAATAAAAATTAATATTTTATTATAATTTGTAAAATAAATCGATCAATCTTAACTTAAATCCTCTATTAGTTTATTAATTTTAAATAATAATATTTTATTTTAATCAATTCTTAAAAGTTGAATTTTTTTTTATTTCATACATATTAAATAAAAATTAAATATTTTATTGTAATTAATTATTAACAAAATTTAAAACAATTTTATTTCTATGAGTTATATAGTTTTTAATTTACTTAGTAAATATAATGAATTTTATTTTAATAAATTAATCAAAATATATGAAATAATCTTATCTTATTAGCTATATTTAAAATTTTAATTTTTTAATAAAAATAATAATATCTTATCAAACTTTGGGGGTGTTAATATCTTATACAAAATTTACAGGTTATCTACAAAATTTCTTAACAAATTTTTAAGGCAGTTAGCATCTATACGAGCAAGAGCAATGGTTTGACTTATCAAACATTAAAACTATCTGAATTAATGCATAGATTTGAAAGAGTTAAGGGGTATATGTGAGAAAAATCACGTTGGAGGTTCGAACAGCTACTTTCTTTCAGCCACCTCTATTGATTCCTCGACATCCCACAAATCCACATTACATCTGGTCAGCCGATCCAACGGCTCTTATCAAATCAAATCCAGCATCCACAAAATGTATCTGTTCAAATACTTTAATTCGGTCTCATATCCTATAACTAGCCTTACTTTATAAAAACACCACGCTCCCTCCTAAACTTTTTGCTGTTCAACTCAAGACAGCAAAATCATCCCATCTCTGTGATTATACAAAAATCGAAAAGGAAAAAAAAAAAAAATAGTACACGTTAACAAATGACGCCCACCAGGCGCACGTTAGCATCTGATAGTGCATCCTACACCGTCTGTCTCCATTACGGTCCTTCGCCATCTCGCTCGACTCATCTTATCCTACGCACCCATCCTTTTGTTGTGGCTCTCATATCTACTCTTCTAGGGTTAGGGTTATTTCTTTTTCCATCTCCGAATATACCAAATCTCTATGCTCCTCGAAAACTCAGGGTTGCGGCTTTTCACTTCAGAGTCTATCCATGGACCAGAGGAGGCAGCAGTTCAAGGACTCGTTATCTTACTCGAATCTCTTCAATCTTGAGGTTTGTCACTTGGGTTTTCACTCTTCTTTGATGGCTTGTATATTTCTCTGATTTATGCTGTTTGGATTATTTTAATATCGGCTTTTTGAACAATTGTTTTTTCTTTTGTGCTTTTTGATTGGTTATGTGAGTTGGGTGTGTTAAATCTTGTTAAATTGTTTTTTGTATTTTAATTAAAATTTGTTTTGATTTTGAATTGTTATTGTTGTGTTATCTTTTTTCCTTTTGTCCTTTTTTTTTTTGGGTTGTATTGTAGTCTTTGATGAACTTCAAACTTCCACAACAAGATGATGATTTTGATTATTATGGGAATAGTAGTCAGGATGAAAGCAGAGGTAGCCAAGGTACACATTATTTTTAACTTTTGTCCCCTTAAAATAAGGAAGACCCGTTTCGGTTTGTTGCTCCAAATTTACTCTCTTTAAGTGAGTTACTAAATATGTGTTCCATTTATCTGAGTAGTTTTAATGGTGACAGAACATTGAGCTGTGAACTTACGTGTTTATATATTGTGCTTGTAAATGTCTGCTTATTACTAAATAGGTAGAGCAAGGATGAATCATAGTAATGGGACTACGTCTAACTTGGTGAAGGCAAAGAAGCGTTCACACAACAGTGATGAGGAAGATGAGGATGGATATTATGCGACACACATAACAGAGGAGAGGTATCGATCAATGCTTGGTGAACACATCCAAAAGTACAAGAGGAGGATGAAGGATTCCCCTGTGACCCCGATTGTGCCTCAAACAGGGATTTCTGCTCCGAAGACTAATTTAGGTGGTTCAAAAGCTAGGAAGTTGGGGAGTGAGCAGCGAGTTGGGTTATATGAAATGGAAACTAAATCTGATTGGCTCAATGATATTAGTCCTAAAAGGCTCATGAACTATCATGAGGCAGAATTTACACCCAAGTATGTTTCTGACACATTTTCTTAGGCCTTTGTTTGCTCTAGCAAACTTGTTATGGCAATATATGAAATTCATTTTTGGAAAGCATGTGCTACTGTTGTGTTATATTATTTATTCCTGTGCGTAAATACATTTTTGCAGAGTAATGTATGAACCTGCTTATTTGGATATTGGGGAAGGTATCACTTACAGGATCCCTCCAACATATGATAAGCTGGCACCATCTTTGGGTTTGCCAAGCTTTCCAGATATTCAAGTGGAGGAGTTTTATTTGAAGGGTACTTTAGATTTAGGGTCCTTAGCTGCATTGATGGCGAGCGTTAAAAGGATTGGGCCAAGTAGTCGAGTTGGGATGGGAGAGCCATGGCCTCAATATGAATCACTTCAGGCTAGATTGAAGGCCTTGATGGCTTCTAACTCAGCCCAGAAGTTCACCCTTAAGGTGTCTGATATTGGAAACTCTTCTGTCCCAGAGGGGGCAGCTGGAAATATACAACGTTCTATTCTCTCCGAAGGTGGCGTATTGCAGGTTTACTATGTGAAAGTTTTGGAGAAAGGAGATACATATGAGGTATTTGCTCTATTTCTGTTACAATCATTTGATGATGATAGTTTTTCTTTTGTTTGCATAAATTTAGATGGTGGTGAAATTTGTTTTTTTTTTATTTAAATCTCCTTGTTTGCAGATAATTGAACGAGCTTTACCGAAGAAGCCAAGGATAAAGAAACATCCTTCTGTGATTGAGAAGGAGGAAATTGAGAAGATTGGCAAAGTTTGGGTTAGCATTGTGAGAAGAGACATACCAAAGTATCATAAGACCTTTTTTGCTTTTCACAAGAAGCAACAAATTGATGCCAGGAGGTTCTCAGAGAACTGTCAAAGAGAGGTACGTCTAATGTCATGTAGCAGTTATAGTTCCGCTTTTATTATTATATATCTACTTATAGATGTCTATATTCAACCTTTGTGGTATCCTACGCTAATGCTGTAGTGACAATTGATTTTCTACTAGGTGAAAATGAAAGTGAGTAGGTCGCTCAAGTTGATGAGGGGTGCTGCAATTCGCACGAGGAAATTGGCTAGGGACATGCTACTGTTTTGGAAGCGAGTTGATAAGGAGATGGTATATTTCAGTCTCCTTTGTGAATTTCATTGAGTATCCATTAAACTTACTAGGCTGTAGATCAGTATCATCTGTCAGATAAATCCTTTACTGAAATAAATGGCAGTCAAATACAGCTTTGCATGTGTGCAGGTTTGTGCATATACTTTTTTTTACTCCTGTATGCATGCTTTCTCCATAGACTTAGTGCTGTATTTCAAAAAAATGACATGTTTGCTCATAAATGCACACATAAATGCATGCATTCGGAGCCATGGTTTTATTATTTTTGCTGGTATGTTTATGACCTGATTTCATTTTTAGGAGGCACTAAAAATGTTCAGATAAATTGATGTAATCTAAAAACTGCAGTGCCAGCATCTTGATCATCACTGTGATGTTCATTACTTTCGTTTGTTATTGAAAAGAGTTTATTGATTTCAAGAGTGGAATTTGATTGGAAGTTGCACATTAATAGGATTTGACTAAAAGTACAGCCGCTTGTTACATAGTTGATGTTTGATATAGTAAGAAGTAAGCTGACAGTTGGGAACATCTTGCTGTATATTTTGTATGAAGTTGTGTGATACTTAAAATCCCTCTCTTTGCAGGCTGAAGTGAGGAAAAAGGAGGAAAGAGAAGCTGCAGAAGCTTTGAAGCGTGAACAGGAGCTTCGAGAAGCAAAACGACAGCAGCAAAGGCTTAATTTTCTCATACAACAAACAGAACTTTACAGTCACTTCATGCAAAACAAGTCAAATTCACAGCCCTCCGAAGCTTTGCCCGTGGGAGATGAAAAACCAAATGATGAAGAATTGCTATTTAGCTCTTCAGATGTTGGGCCTGGTGAGAAAGAGGATCCTGAGGAGGCTGAATTGAAAAAGGAGGCTTTGAAAGCTGCTCAAAATGCTGTCTCTAAGCAGAAAATGTTGACCAGTTCTTTTGATACTGAGTGTTCAAGGCTACGTGAGGCTGCTGAATCTGAGGCTCCTTTGCTGGATGTCTCAGTTACAGGATCTGGCAACATAGATCTACATAACCCGTAAGTTTTTGTTTTATTAGCTCTTTATCCCATTAAAGGCTCAAGCAATAGGGACATTTATGTTCTCTTTTCTAGTGAGGTTTATGAACATATTTATCAATGTATGCAGCTCCACGATGCCTGTAACATCAACCGTTCAAACTCCAGAGTTGTTTAAAGGTTCCCTCAAAGAATACCAGTTAAAGGGTCTCCAGTGGCTCGTTAATTGTTATGAGCAGGTTGTTACTCAGGATGGTTTATTTTGTTTTGTTGTTTTTTTTTTGGGTGAGCATGGTTTTGCACAATTGCTAATATAGCAGTCCCCTGGCGGTTTTCAGGGCTTAAATGGTATACTTGCTGATGAGATGGGTCTTGGAAAGACTATTCAGGCCATGGCTTTCTTGGCGCATTTGGCTGAGGTATAATTCTAATTGGTGTTTAATATCTATACATTTTTCTTTTTAGTAACTTTTTTTTTCTGTCTTACACAGGAGAAAAACATATGGGGTCCCTTTTTGGTTGTTGCACCTGCTTCTGTCTTGAATAACTGGGCTGATGAAATCAGTCGTTTCTGCCCTGACTTGAAAACTCTTCCATATTGGGGTGGGCTTCAAGAGCGAATGGTACTTAGGAAAAATATCAACCCAAAGCGTCTTTATAGAAGGTAGTTTACTTTCATTGTCAGATCTTTACTTTTTAATCAAATACTGACCTTAATGTCCTATAAGAAAGCAATAATTTTGATATTGTTGTGCTTCGGATATGACCACCTTATGGTGAATTTGGAGTGATACAGGCAGCAGTGGCTGAAATAGAACTGTTAAGCTTGTGCTCTGGTATGTTTGATGGAGCAAAGAACGGAAATATAAGACTATATTTTATAATATCAAATGTATTGAATCTAAGCAAGTAATACCTTAAATTTTTACTGGCCTTTTTTTTTTCTTCTGGAATTGTAGAGAACTTTGAAAGGAAATCAACTTCTTACAAGTTAAAAAAAAATCACTTTATTTTAATTCATAAAAGAAAATGCACAAGTCTGTTCTCCAAATTCAACCTTAATCTTGTAGATGCCCTGTTAGTTGACTAATTTTTTTCCAACTCAACTCCAGGATTGCTGTCAAACTTTGACTTTTTGCCTTGAGTAATGGTTTCAAGGCTTCTTTAGGTTAACTTGTTAAGAAGATTATTGTTTTTGTTTTGTCCGTTTGTAAAAATCTTTAACATGTGCATTTAAGTAATGCCATGCTTTATGTACAATCATCAATTTTTTTTCCCTTGTAGGGATGCTGGATTTCATATTCTCATTACCAGCTATCAGCTACTTGTGGCGGATGAGAAGTACTTTCGGCGTGTCAAATGGCAATATATGGTTTTAGATGAAGCTCAGGCCATAAAAAGTTCTAATAGGTACTGACTTTCTCTTCAGACTTGTTGAATGGCTCGAGTTGTGAGATTTTCTGCACTAGACAATTTATTTTTTTGGTGTGTTGGATTAGCTGATAAATAGAATTGAATTTTATTAGTGAATGTGTTGCAGAGTGTGGGTATAATGGAACACTGTTATAAACAATAAACAAGTTACGCTTCTGCAGGAGTACTAACTTGTAAACTTTTACTTAGATGTTTTTGCTGCTCTATGTGATTGGTTACTTATGCAAAAAGTGTGGGCATATAATTTTCACATTTATGCCAGTTGGATATTTTGTTAATTAATAAGAAAGGTCTTTTCATTTTCCAATTGATCAAGATGAAGAAATTAACTCATCCAATCGAGAAAGAACCTTTTTTGATTGAATGGCAATGAGTGAAAAAATACTAAGTGATGTTGTTATCAAATTTGGAGCTCTGATTCTTCCTAGAATTGTTGCTACTTTTGAATGCACATAATTCCTTTTCTACCTGTGTTGCATATATGTAATTCTTTGCATCCCTTGTATTCTCATGTGATATTGGTTGATTGTCAATTGCAGTATAAGGTGGAAGACTCTGCTCAGTTTTAATTGTCGGAACCGCTTGCTTCTGACTGGTACACCTATCCAGAACAATATGGCTGAGTTGTGGGCCCTTCTACATTTCATCATGCCAACCTTGTTTGACAGCCATGAACAGTTTAATGAGTGGTTTTCCAAAGGGTCTGTATACCTCATGCATCTGATTTTCATTTGCACAAATTTGACAGAAACTAACATTGTTGTGGTTCATGATCATTAATCAGAATTGAGAGCCATGCAGAGCATGGGGGTACTTTAAATGAGCACCAGCTTAACAGATTGGTGAGTGTATTTTCATGGTAGTTTCATGGCTGGCATGATTCCTTATCTATTGGTTCAGGTTCTGTTTTGTTATGCATCATAAGTGTTTCCTGAGTATTTTGTTTTCTACATTGACGTATCAGCATATACATGGATAAATTTTGTTGACCAGGTAAACTCAAGCGGTTCTGAAAATTGGCAGAAACCCTTACAAGGGGAGGTTTTTGATAAATTTTGTGAAATCTCAGGGAAGGTCTTTGAAAATGTTGAGGAAAAGTTTGTAAAGTCTCAAAGGAGCTTCATGATGAAACCAAGGGTTTTGTATATATTATTATGCATGCTGCACTAATATTTTCTGCTACCATCTTTAACCTCCAAGTATGTTGGTTATTTCCACTGTTTGGTTCTGTCTTGCAAACCTATCTTTATTAAGAAAGTTGCCTCTTCCCCTTCCTCCACCCCTTCAATATAATAATATTGTCTCTGGAGCTAGTAAAGATATATAACTCTTCCTGTTCCTCCTTTAAAGAATTGCAGATAGTTTGTCAGACTTAACAGGAGTGTTGCTGAATAATTTTTTATTCTTTTCCCCTTTGACAGCATGCTATTTTGAAACCCTTTATGCTGAGGCGAGTCAAAAAAGACGTTATTTCTGAGCTGACTACAAAAACTGAGGTTACAGTACACTGCAAGCTAAGTTCTCGACAGCAAGCATTTTATCAAGCTATTAAGAACAAGATATCTCTGGCTGGGTTGTTTGACAACAGTCGTGGGCATCTTAATGAGAAGAAAATCCTAAATTTAATGAATATTGTCATTCAGCTGAGAAAGGTAGGCTATGAGTTCTGTTTGGTTTTACTGTCTTATGCCTTCTTGTCTGAAATATATGATTGCATCACTACTAATATGGTTTTATAAATTTTTGTAATCATGTCTGTGATTTGAATTGATCCAGTACTTGTTTCAATTGTTGGTGTTTGTGGTTGCAGGTATGTAACCATCCGGAGTTGTTTGAAAGAAATGAGGGAAGCTCGTATCTTTATTTTGGAGAAATTCCAAATCCTCTTCTACCTCCTCCCTTTGGGGAGTTGGAGGATGTACCCTATTCAGGCGGCTGGAATCCTATAGAATACAAGGTACTTTAGTTCCACCTTAAGTACCCTTCTGGACTTATTTTTTGTGTTTGCCTATATATTTTTTAAACGACAATGTTCTAGCATGAGAATATCTTCTGTGGTGGAGAGGAAGAAATTGTAATGTTTAGGATTAGCCTTTGAATTGTAATTTATTCCTTTCCCATTAATTGGGCAATCCTTGGGTCACTCCGGCCATTGCTATTGACTGTGTTTAAGGCGTTTGCATTTCTTTTTGTTCAACAGAATTAGGAAGCTGTTGCTAGATATTTTTTTTCTACTTCTGGGGTGCTTTTCTTTGCTTATACTAGTCTTTTGTGGACTGTAGGTCCAACATTTTGTAAATCTTTTTAATTTGTTTTTTAAAAAAATTATCTTGTTCCTAATATGCATTATGTGTTATGTAATTATTGGGCAGGCCCCTTTTCTTATTTATTGCTAAAATTTGTTTTCCCTCTTGATCTCCAGATACCAAAGGTAGTCCATCAAGAGATTCTCCAAAGTTCTGAAACTCTTTGCTCAGCTGTTGGGCACGGAATCTTCGGAGAATTGTTTCGTAAACGTTTCAATATATTCAGTGCAGAAAATGTTTACCGATCTATATTTCCACACGCATCTAGCTCAGATGTGTTGCCTGTCCAAAGTGAGACATTTGGTTTTACTCATTTGATGGATCTGTCCGCAGCAGAGGTTTCATTTCTGGCAAATGGTTCTTTTATGGAAAGACTCTTATTTTCAATTTTGAGATGGGACCGTCAGTTTTTGGATGGGATCTTAGACTCTCTCATGGAAGCCATGGATGATGAGCTGGATGAAAATCTTCTTGATAGGGGAAAAGTAAGAGCTGTCACACGATTGCTGTTGATTCCATCAAGATCAGTGACTAATTTACTTAGAAGGAAATTCACAGTTGGTCCTGGCTATGATCCATTTGAAGATTTAGTTGTCTCTCATGAGGATAGGCTTCTATCAAACATTAAACTCCTTCATGCAATTTACGTGTTCATCCCACAAGCCCGAGCTCCCCCAGTATGTTTTCATTAATGTCATCCATACCTATTTTGTTATCAAGGCAGCTTAATGGAAAGTAAGTTCTTTTTTTTACAATTATTATCTTTTCCTTGGCAGATAAATGTCCAATGCTCGGATAGGAATTTTGCTTACAGAATGACAGAAGAACAACATGACCCCTGGGTCAAGAGGTTATTTATTGGTTTTGCACGCACCTCTGAAAATAATGGACCCAGAAAGCCAGATGGTCCTCATCATTTAATTCAAGAAATTGATTCTGAACTTCCTGTTGCAAAACCAGCTCTTCAATTAACATACCAGATATTTGGATCTTGTCCGCCTATGCAAAGCTTTGACCCTGCAAAGTTGCTCACAGTAAGATATTTCTTTCATTTGTTCTCTCCTCCCACCCTCTTATCTGTATGATACAATGTTCTTGTTAGGTGACCTCATATTTGGAATTTACATTCTTTCTGTTAGGACTCTGGAAAGCTTCAAACTCTTGATATATTGTTGAAACGCTTGCGAGCAGAAAATCACCGTGTTCTCTTGTTTGCTCAAATGACAAAAATGCTCAATATTCTTGAGGTATTTTATTATTTTTAATGCTATGAAGGATATATTTGAGTGGCTTTTGCAGTTTTAGTTCTAATTCTTTTCATCTTACCAAACACCCTTTTGCCCCACCCCTAAGCAGGCACAAACAGATTCAATTTAATCCCCCTCCTAGATTGGTGTGACAGGGATTTGATCTCTAGACCTTGTGCTCCTCTGCAAGAAATCAAAGTAACTAAGATATCCCTGGGGGTACATTTTAAATTAGAAATAAACTTAAATGGTAAATCAACTCATTAGCTTCCTTGGGTGTGGAGGGTTAACAAATTTCCGTGACCCTGCAAACGGGATATTAAATTAACCCAGGTGATTAAGTAACATCTATGCCTATGAAGCTTTACCGAATCTCAGAAATTGAGTTCAATTCATTCTCCGAACTGGTCAATTAGAGAATTTCTGATGCTTGACTTCATTTGGTGAGAGTATGTTCTGGTGCTGACAATTGTATATATTTGCAGGATTATATGAACTATAGGAAATATAGGTATCTCAGACTTGATGGATCCTCCACTATTATGGATCGCCGGGATATGGTCCGAGACTTCCAGCATCGGTAGGGATTTCATTTACATGTGAAGTGTTGTTTTGAGGAGCTTCTACTACACTGCCTTATACTAAGTTATTAACAATGCCATTTCCCCCATGGTTGCAGGAGTGATATTTTTGTTTTCTTGCTGAGTACCAGAGCTGGTGGACTGGGGATTAACTTGACAGCTGCTGACACTGTTATTTTTTATGAAAGTGATTGGAATCCTACATTGGATTTACAGGCAATGGACAGAGCTCACCGGTTGGGTCAGACAAAGGATGTTAGTTCCTTCCTGAATTTTTTTTTTTGGATTTTGTTTCCCATTGATGAATGGTAATGGCATGCGGATTGATGTTCTAGGACTGCTATTTATCTTCTTGGTTATGGCTTGGGGGGCAGGGGTGGGGTGTTGGTCTTCAGATCCTTTCTCGTGCATGGGCATATTCACATTTTAGTTGTCCCGTTGTGAAATGTGGAATAAATGGTGTAGTTCTCTCTTTTTATTCTTCCCACACCGCGCACGCAACCACCACCACCACCACCTCCCCCACTCCCCCCCCCCCACCCCCACCCCCACCCACAACCATCTTCAAATAGGAGGCTCATTGGGCCTGTAGGCTACTCAAAAGGAAACAGCGCCTCCCATTCCAAAAACCTTTCATTCCCTATTGTCAATGTGATTTGATGTTAGGTCACTTGGGCTTGGTCATTTGATTTTGTAAAATAAATGTTTTGAAGTGCATACTTTACTGGTGTAGGTTACTGTCTACCGCCTCATTTGTAAAGAGACAGTTGAAGAGAAAATTCTGCAAAGAGCTAGCCAGAAGAATACTGTTCAGCAGCTTGTCATGACAGGTGGCCATGTCCAGGGAGATATCTTAGCTCCTGAGGATGTTGTGTCTTTACTTCTGGATGATGCCCAACTGGAGCAGAAATTAAAAGAACTTCCTTCACAGGTTGGCTTTCCAATCTTTGATTATCTATCTGCTACTCCAAATTCCTGGGTTTTCTTCTGGTATGATAAAAAAGAAAAGGGCAAATGGAACGAAAGATACAAAAAAGCAGCAATAAAATATGGAGCCTATAATTTATTTTCTTCTTTCAGGCTAGGGACAGACATAAGAAAAAACATCCAACAAAGGCTATACGATTAGATGCTGAAGGCGATGCATCTTTGGAAGATTTAACGAATGCTGGAGTTCAGGGTTCTGGGCAGGAGCCATCTCCAGATACTGAGAAAGCATTATCCAGTAACAAAAAGGTATGAAGGTTTCCATTTTCAAAATAACTCTTGTAGATGAATCAAATACAAATTGTAACATGTGTTTGATTGTTGCTTATGTTGTTTACTGATTCTCACTGTCATTCCTGAATACCAAAAATGTGTGTTCAGCGGAAAGCTGCTTCTGGCAAGCAAACTGCTCCGAAGGCAAGGAATGATCAAAAGACTAATGAACCTACCTCAACAATCATGGACTATGAGTTGGATGATCCTATTCAAATGACTGATCCACAATCCCAGCGATCTAGGAGAGTAAAGAGGCCCAAGAAGAGCATAAATGAAAATCTTGAGCCAGCATTTACTGCTACACCCTCCATAATGTTGTCAGAACAGACCACCCAATATCAACAACCTATGCATGAGTTTGGTTCTGGTGGTTGAATAGGAGCAGCAGCAGCGGCTAAATATAAACATATCAATGCGTATCAGCAGAGTTAGCCAGATAGTATCACGAGATAAAAGAGTGATCGGTCAGATCGATTATTAAGGTGCAGGGCCTTGGTGGATTGGCATTGCGGAGCGAAAGGCAGAACATGGTAAATTTGTCCTGCCCCTGCATTTTATAGATACCGCTGGAGAAGAATTGTGGGAGTAAGCAAAGGTTAATTTGTATATATTTAGTATGCTATGAAAAATACTGCTTTTAGATATTTTCATCATGGCGAAGATGAAGATGAAGAGATGTATAGGTGACGTTACTCGTACTCCCTCCCTTGTAGTATTAGTATATAACATATAACGAATGAAATGAATGATGCAAGTTAATGCAATGCAATGCCACCATTGTCCCGTTGACTTTAGTGGATGGTTGTGGGTTGAGGAACCTTGACTTGCTGCCTTGCCTATGGAAGGAAAAAAATATAATGGGCAGCAGATTGTTAGTTTATAGCATAACATTGCGTGGCATCCGCTGGATTTCTAAATCGAGTAAAAGCTATCACGATAAGTGGTTTTATTTTACAATTAATATAAAATGTAGATATCTTTAATTTATCCAGGAAAAGGGATTTGTCTGAAGCGAATATGAATACCGTGGTTCACGTCCTCGTGATTCTTTAAGAGGACAAGTTTTCT
Organism: Swietenia macrophylla; assembly: GCA_032401905.1. NCBI lineage: Eukaryota > Viridiplantae > Streptophyta > Magnoliopsida > Sapindales > Meliaceae > Swietenia > Swietenia macrophylla. The sequence continues at coordinate 7,407,798 of CP135577.1, read as the reverse complement.
TCGGGGATTATGCATCCGAAACATAATTTGAGAAGGGTCAAAATGAGTAATATCAATTGTAAATTTTGAAGACAATTTTATGTTACATCAACATAAAGCGACTACTCTAGGATATTACGTTTTCTGTCATGATGTCAAGTAATTTCACGTGATTATTTTCTTCCATTCGCTGTATGAGTACCGCGGAGATAAAATAAACAATGTTTATGATGTGCATAAGTAGCTTACCCTTTCTCCCACGTTGCCAAATTACAAACTCTTATAAATCCAAAATCCCACATTCATCAATTGCCATATTTTCTCCTTTTTCAAATCTCTCTCCCTCTGTATACAAATGAGCGCGCGCGCAGTATATCCTCTTTTGATACACACAATTGAATTCAAAGTAACATATGTTAGTTATATTGCAATGAATAAATTTAATATAAAATCACAATAATACGATTTTATTTCATTGTCTAAATATTTTATTTTAGTCTGTAGTTTATTTACGAAACATTATCAGAATGATCAATGATATAAATTTTAGTAAATTGTCTCTCTTCAAAAATAAAGTTGAGAATGTATATCTAACTTGTAACTATGCATACTATTCTTCAAAATAAATATGCATTTATAATACTTTATATTTAACTAAATTCAGAAGAGATTTGTATCATATAGAGACTCTAAATGAGAATAATATAGAATATCTTCACATTATTTTTAATATCTCAAGCAAGAAATGTATATTACAAAAATTTTCAGTTTTATTATTTGGATTATATTATATAATCTTAAGTATAATTGAGAACTATGAATTAATGAACTAGAAGTTCATCAATTCAAAAATATTTATGTTATAGCATAATCGTTTTGGTCATCTATAATTTACAATGATGTATATAATGTAGACTCATTAAAGAACCATAAAATTTTATTGCCCAATGAGAATATTTGTATTGCTTGCTTATAAGAAAAATGGTGATTAGACTATCATTTTCTAAAATTAGTCTTTAGTTCTCATTATGTTAAAAAAGAATACAAGGAGATATTTGTAGGTCTATTTATCCATTTAGTGGATCATTTTGTTATTTTATGATCTTCATTAATGTATTTGATCAATAGTACTATGTTTGTTTATTGTCAACTCGTAATGTTGTATTTGTTATATTGTTTGCATATATTATCAAATTAAGTACACAATTCATTGATTATCTAATCAAAGACTATACGTTTGGATAATAATAATTGGTGAGTTTACTTTCAAGACATTTAATTGACTATTGTATGTCAATAGAGGTTAATGTAGAACGTCCTGCTCTACATATACATACACAAAATTAATTAGTTGAATCAATCATTAAACGACTTCAGATAATTGTTCAAACTTTACTATTATACATTGTATTGCCAATTTTTATATGGGGACGTGCTATTTTGCACACAGTAACATTAATTCATTTTAGACCTATTACTTATCATCAATATCATCATTAATATGATATTTTTCACCTACGCTCTTTTAGTTATGTTGTTTATGTTCCTGTTGCTCCTCCCTAATGAATTAAGATGGGACCCCAACGTTGTTTAGGGATATATATGGGTTTTAACTCACTTTTTTTCTTATCAAATATCTTAAACCTCTAACAAGTGATCTATTTATCGAATGTTTTGTGAATTATTATTTGATGAGATAGTTTTTTCACCACTAAGGAAAAAGAAAACACTTTTTGAAGTAAAGTCCAAGTTTTTTGAAAAAATAATTACTATATTTTATCTTGATCTTTGTATTAATCAATTTAAAAATAAAACTTAAAAAATAATACAACTTCAGTAAATTACAAATTAATTGCCAAATATATTTACAAATAATATAAGAGTAACCAAATAATATATTTTAGTTCCCTGGTTTGGGTGATTGTTTTTAAAGAATAATCTAATTATAAAGTAACAAATGAATCATCTATTACAGGCCAGAAGCATGGTAGGCCAATTTGATCAAATAATGAGAAAATCAAAAAATTAATATTCTATTGAAAATAATGCTTGAGCAATAAACATACCTACATATTTTGAGCTGATAACTCTAGAAAAATAAATTGTTCCTAAATCAACACAAGTCTTTGAAAAGACAGTTGATCTTAAGACACTAGAATTCAAAAATGAAGACAAGCCTACAAATTATGCATATGTACAAAAAATTTGGGATGATAATAAAATAATTATTGACAATATATTCTCAGTTATGAAAACTATTAAAATTATAAAAGATGATTATGGTCTACAAATTGTTAAAGAATGTAGACATAGGCATGATTAGCCTCGATAGAAAGAAACAATTCAAGCATCATTAATTCTTTTATCATATGTGAAGTATTTGGATTTGTAGCCCAATCACCTACAGATGTCAAAGCCATTAAATATAAATAAATATTTATAAGTAGATGTAATAGAAATCATGAGATCACAACATATAAAGCATGACTCATTGTTAAAAGTTTCTCACAGAGACTTTGAATTGAATTTGATAAAATATATTCTTATATTATAGATACAACTACAATTCAATTTCTGATAAGTTTAATAATCTCAAAAAAACTTAAAATTGTATTATGGATGACTGTTTATTTATATGGGTTACTTGATACTCACACACACACACACATATATATATATATATATATATCTATATGAAAATTTAAGAAAGATTTAGAACGTTTGAAGCATATAAATTACAATATTGTAATTTATTATCAACTAAACTATAACAATCTTTGTATGGATTAAAATAGTCTAGATGCATGTAATACAATTGCTTAAATAAATATTTAATAAAAAAATATATTAATAATCCTATACGTATTTGTTAAAAAACATAATTTGAATTTGCTACTGTAGTAGTATATATCGATGACATAAATATAATTGAAATTGTTTAAAAAGCTCTAAAAATTGTAGAATTCTTAAAAAAAGAGTTTAAAATAAAAGATTTGGAGACAAGTAATTATTATCTTTCTTTGCAGATCGAGCAAAAATCTAATAGAATTTTTTTTTTTAATCAATTTGCTTATATTGAAAAGATTTAAAACATTTTAATATGGACAAAACTCATCGATTAAAACTTCTATGGTTATTTGGTCTCTTAATTTTTTTTAAAAAAATCTATATTAAATATTACTTTCTCTATAAATTTATTAACTAAATTTAGTTTTATATCTACTTGCTGACATTAGAATAGCGTTAAATATATTTTTTGTTAATTTTGTGAAATGTTAGATTTGAAATAATTTTATTTTAGCGAACAGATACAAAATTAAATACTAATTAGTTATGCAAATGTTGGCTATCTTTTTAATTCGCATAAAACTTGTTCGTAGACAGGATATGTTATCACTCATAATAATACAACAATCTCATGGTGGTCCACAAAACAAACTTTTATTGCTATTTTTTCAATTACTCTAACATTCTTGTACTACATGAAACAACCAGGGAATATGTATGGTTATAATCCATTATCCAGAAGAGATGTAACCTATCCAATATTACAAATATTTCAATGATAATATGCTAAGACAATAATGTTTGTATTTCTTAAGTTAGAGGATGATATATTAAGAGAGATCGAATTAAACACATATTATCTAAGTTCTTTTAAACTTATAAGCTCTAACAAAGACAACAGATTAATATTGAACAAATACGCTCTTACGATAACATTGCTAATTTTTTCACTAAATAAAGTTTTGTCCACGTTAACTTTTGAGAAGTTGGTATATAATATTGGTATACATCTAATTTATAAATTAAAGAATTGAAATTTGTTATCTAAAGGGAAATAATCTTATTAATGAGAGTATTATCTATTACAAAAAAAATTATAAAATTTTTTGGACGAATGTACGCTATACTCTTTTTTGCTTTGACTAGGTTTATCCTACTGGGTTTTATTAGTAAAATTTTTAATAAAACAGTATTATATACGCTCAATATAACTAAAAGAGGAGTAAATCACTAGAGAATGTTGTGAATAAATAGCTTACACCTCTCTCCTACGTTGCCAAATTACAAATCCTTGTATAGCCAAAATTAGTCAAAATCCCATAGTAATTAATGTTGCCAGAGTTTCCTCCTTCCAAAGCTATATATATATATATATATATATATATATATATATATCTTTTTTGTAAATTCATGATATAAAGTTTTATAAAGTAATATAAAACTAAAGATATGTGATTTTAGATATTTTGATAGAATTTTTTTCTGCATCATGAACATTTAAAATTTAAATTTGTAAAATTTTAAACTCTTGTAACGCTTTTAATATTTTTACTAAAATCTCCAACTTTCACAACAACAATAAATTCATCAAAAATAAAGTTTTAAGTATTTATCATATTAAAACTTAATATATTATTCTAACTAAATATATATAATCTCTAATATAATTACAACTTCTTGATAAGTATGGTATACACAATAATATAATCTTTAATTTTTTTCAAAATACATCTAGTTAGGGAATACAATTGCCTCATATTCATCTAAACTGCAGCTGTCTAAAAAGAAGACTTGAAAAGTAAATTGTGAGCTATAATCTAGTAGATAATCACATATAAAAGAGGATTCTAAAAAAAAAACTATTAATTATTATATTTCTAATTATTTTTTTCACAAATAAACATAAACAATAATAATAATAATAATATAATAATGTAATTTAATTATTACTATATGCAATGTATAATTTTGAATTATTATTTTTAGAGATTGTTATTTAAAAAATGTGTATCTTATATATTTTAAGGGTTTTATACTTAGAAATCACTACTCATGTTTTTAAATTTACAGATTTTTTCTGTAGGACTAAAATCAAGTTCATAGTTACCGGTATTAAACAAAAAATTATACACTATTTTATAATCTAAGTACACAAAATAATAACAAAATAATTTATTTATGTCATTTCAACAATATTTTATAAATATCAAAAACATAATTTAATCGTAATATCATAATTAAGTTCTTTAAAAATTAACATAAAATATAATAAAATAGCAACGTGTTATTTAAATATTAATCCCCAGTTCATAGTTCCAAAATAAAATATCTAATATTTTAAAAATAAAAGCATATCTTATAGTTTAACATTTATTTCAAAATAAAAGACTTACATACTTTAAATAAATTTATTTTATATTTAGAATAACAATTAAGTGTAAAATTCTATTTTTTAATTTTTAAAACACTAAAATACTTAATTATATGTGAATTACTCACCTATATCAAAATAAAGTTATCTCTTATATAGCTCCACTGACTTCTCCTTCTTTTCACTATCATCACCTAATATTATTTTACAAAAAATAATATATAATTAATAAAATAAATTTATAACTCGTATTACTTATATTAAAATACCAATTAATCCTCAACCTAGAACTAAAACAGGAGTTGGTTTAAAATTTTTTTAGAATTTTGAACCTTTAAAATAGAAATTATTAATAAAAACTTACAAAAAAATCTATTAAAATATGAGTAATTATAAAAATATCCCAAAATATTTATAATCTAAATCTAAAATTTTATATTTTATAATTTTACACTAAAATATAAGAAATTCTTCTGTGACCTAAAATTTTTTAACTATTTGTGAATAGATACTCTTAATTTACAAAATAAAATAAAATTTTATAAATTTTATATTTTTACCCCTAACTAAAAATTTCGCCTATTTCTGTCTAATTTTTAAGAAAATTTCTTGTGAAATTTTCAAGTTCAATCCAAAAAATCTATTGATTATGAGTTTAAGAACTTAAAATGATTGAATTTTTAGCTTTTAATATATCAAAATAAAATTCAAATATTCATCAAATTTCATCACTTTCTAACGCTAAAACACAAATATTTTTTTTCCAAAATAAAGCAAAAAGAAGATATTGCCTCAAATTTTCTTCCTTTACTCCTAAACTCCTTGTTTCTCTCTTTTTTCTTCAATCTCTATTCTCCTTCTTCCTCTTTTCTTTCTTTCTTTTTCTTCTCTTTCTTCTTCTTTTTCTCCTCTTTTCCTAGTGCTTCTCAATTCTTCTCTTTTGTTCTTGATTTGACAAAGCATATACACGAGAAATGGGCTTATTTTTGGCATTAGGGCTTTCAGAAGAAAATTAGGCTTGCATATTACACCGAAAGCTTGAGCATGGTGACGGCTTTGATCATTAATGAAAGTGGAAATGAACTAAGAATGATTATAACCAAGCTACAAACGCAGTAAGAGTGGAATATTAGAAGTCTTGCATGCCTTTTCAGACTTGTGTGGTAGTAGCTGATCATGCAAGAATTTGTCATCCTTTCCCTACACAAACAAACTAGCAGTTTAAAAGAGACAAATCTATTGAAACCAAGCTGGCAAGATGAATGCATGATTTTTTCCCCACCCTCAAAGGAAGAAAATTCGGAGATCTTTCCCCACTATTTTAACATCTAAAAATTTCTTATTTAGTTTGTTATTTACACGAGTAATGGATATAACAAGTAACATTCTCAGATGCATATCAGATCATGTCGTTCAAATGTTAGATGCTACATTAGTATCCAATCACCTAAAATTAGTGGAATATAATTCATCATAAGAAAAATGCTGAAAAACCATCCCTCTTATATATGGAACGAAAATAACCAATAATGCACAGTATGTTCTGTGAAATACATACAAGTATTCCTATAAGACTGCTATCAACTCTTTTGAGATTGGCATCATTAAAAGGACAATTCTTAGAATAAAAGGGTTTGTAGAACTTGGGTTTGAGCAGGGAGACACTATATTATAGATTTTGCAGTTTCCATTTTGCTTATTGTAAATTTTCATTCTAGATTCTATGGAATTTTACTCCCCTTGCTTATACAAAGTACAGAACCAAAGAAAAGACAGAATGATAAGATGTCTAAGCCATTATTAAGTTTCAAATATAACCAATCAATTTCTTACCAAATCAATCAAAATGGTGGTAGATACATTTTGTACTTTGAAATAAGGGAAGTGGCATCATATTCCCGCATTTTGTAAATTTCATTCATGTTTAGAAGCACAAAGTGTGTAATAAAAATACAATTACTAGAAATCTTAGGATCTTACCTTCCACTCAGCTTTGTTGCCACCTAAATAATTTGTGAAAGCCTTCTGACCCCAGGCATAGTTTATGGGATTGACAAATGAGGCAAAGGTAGATATAAACTGGAAAAAAATCAACAATAGAATAAAAGAAATGGCAATGAAAAGTAATTAGAATTGTTGACATAGTACCGGACATGATGCACCAAAAAGAAGATTAGATTGGAATTTTAAAATGTTCTAAGAAAGTTTTATCCTTCATTTTCATTTTTTCCACACAAAAATTAAAAGTGCTACTGTTGCTAAACAAAAATAATAGGATGGCAACAAGTAATTGAAATTAAAACCTATAAGTTACATAAGTAAATATTAGAAATATGTATCTTATAATTGTCAAGATTTTTGAGATAGATTGTCAGAGCACCATGCCACCATGGCCACTCATAGAGTAACCATGTATAGATACACGGTATGTATCAAGCTGTGGGAAATTTCACTCTGACATTTTTCCACTTCTCGTATGTTGCATTAAGATGAAATCCAGCACCTAAATGGAGGAAAAGAAGAGGAAAAGAAAGGAGTGTCAGAATTATTCATTTCTTTTCTTTCCAAGAAATTATAACTATAGGATATATGGTACAAGCCCAACATGGTCTCGTGCAATTAGACAATGCAACAAAAGCTTGTTTCCATGGCTGGTTAAAGACACAGCATCCTACAAAAAATGAACCACACAATAGTTCTCAAGATGGTAAGCATTGCAAACTAAGATACAACATTCACAAAAGGATCAAACCCGTAACACTGACATTATGACAGATAAAACCATTAGACAAAGTCAAGATTTAATAGGATCGCATTACATACACTAAAATCCCAGCTATCCACCTCTCCTTCCACATTCAGGACTCCTGCAATTATATTAGGGAACATAGGACAAAGTCAGCAATGCAGTTCCAGAGACTATCAACATATATGGCATTTGGAAGGAATTCATATTCATATGATCTAAGACCAATTAGAAATGGCAAAGTCAGACATAACAAGATAAAAATTAGTTACCAATATTAAATAATATGTGCTGGTTGATGCTATATAGGACTAGAACTAAGTTTCTTGACATGGAAGCTAAAACGTTATTTTTAATTTTTTGGGAACAAGTAACATGAACCAAGAAGCACATAATAATAAATTTTTAGTCTGAATTGCTCAACTGGTAAGTGTTCGAAAGACAATTTTTAAATAATCTTAACAGCACATTCAAAGACCAGAAAAAAAACTTGTAACACTTTTTTGATTTGATTAGTGATTTCCTTTTTCCAGTTCCGTCACATTTTGGATTATTTGAGCAGTCTCTTTGTCATTGGCCTAAAGTACAAGGCCCAAAATAAATAAATAAATAAAAGAGTTCTTAAATACTAATATAACAGAGGAAAATGAAGGTAACATTGAAACAAGTTATTGTGTAAAGAGTTTTATACAACAGTAACGAGCACGAAAATTCTGAGTGAACACCAAATAAATGGAAAAAAAAAGGAAGGAGACGCAACTTATGTATTTAGATTCCTTTAATTGGTAAGCCAAATTTTGTAATAGATGAGCTACTATATTTTGTTAGTTCTTAAATCCGGTATACACACATTGAAGACGACTCATGCTGAACACAAAATCAAAGGGATTGTTATTTTATGATTAGCAGAAGCTCACTTATAAATTAAACAGGACGAGGCAATAAGCTCACTTATATTACATAAAGTTAGTGACCATGTCATTGGCATTTAAGTTTTGGTTAGATTCTCCAATTGTTAAACATATCCTTCATCTTATTACTTAAAATGGAAAAAAAATTGTTGTACCTGAGATAACAAAGGTAAATTTTTTTTTCCTATATAAAGGGTTTTATGTGGGAGAAGTGAACTAGGAGAGCCCCCATTTGCAATACAATTATTTGTGTTCAAGCTAACAATTGACACAAAATTCCACTTTTTGTAAGGAAAAGAGAGGGTATAAGAAAGCAAAGCAGAACACATGTATCAAGTATGCTACAGGTGTGCCAAAATATTTGTGAGACCAAGTTGTGAATCTCAAATTAGTAATTCAAGCATATAGCTCTGAAGAGCTCTTAAAATGTATTAGTACTTAAGGGTTGATGACTTATTTCTACATATATCAGGAGAAATTAAAGCTACACCCTTAGCTAAAGTAGCTCGTTGAGCTCCCTGACTTTATAATAAAATTTTCAATTCTGCAGGTAAGACTAGACAACCAATAAAGTACTTACCCAATAATAAAAACAAAATCAATTAGATTATATTTATCATTTGAGTAATAGTACACTTCCCAAATGGTATCCCTCGTTTCTTTTCATCTGAAATAATGTGGCAATTAGATAGTATTTTTCATGATTTTAAAAATAATTTGTATACTATTGCATTGACACATCACTTGAGATTAAAAAAAAAAAAACTTGGGATATGATTAGGGAAGTTAAGTATTACTCTTATCATTCATACTAGAATGTGTATCTATTTATACAATGAAGAATAATAAGAACTCATAATCTGAAGCAAAGTTTAGATGATTTCAAACAAATAAACTCATTTGATCATTTTTCTTTCTGAACCTCTATCCGAAATATTCTTTGCTAAGTTGTTAATGATATTCACCTCCAAACCCATTTTTACTTGTCACTTTCTCAGTTAAATCATATGAAACTCTTGCAATTCCTACCCAACAGATCAGAGTAATAGTTCCCAATATCCGGCCTCGAAAATTATCAATGTTGACATACAAAACCAATACAGTTCGTGTCTAACTTAAAAAAAAGGACCAAAATTCAATAAAATAAAATAGCAAGTTGCATTAAAAGAAAAATGAAATTCTCATCTAAATATCAATAAGCTTTAACAAAACCTTTGCAATCATACTTAGATCCGAATACCAATCAATTTTTTCAACATGTAAAATCTTACATCCTTACAAGTGTGATAAAACTATAGCACATGTAATATCAAAAGATCAAAACCTAAACAAAACCCCAATTTTCAATTACAATCACATCCCAATCACACCACTTCAATAATAAAGTATCAAAGTATACATACAATTAAAAGCAAGAACAATAAAACCCAAGGCCATGATAACTAAACAAGAGCTCAGACAAAAACTTTTGTATTGAGAATTGATATTAGAGTGAAAATGAGGAATGGGTGTGTGAAAAAAGGGCTATTTATACAATAAAACCCAAGCGTTAGGCTGAAATGCTTCGTTTCCATTTTTGTTCTCTTTCTCTTCCTTTTTGCAAGTGTTTTATGATCAACAGATCAATTTCAGTGGCAATGACGCTGAGCTTCAAACTTCTATCGTCAGGCAAGGTCTCTCTCTTCTTAAGTGAAAATGAGAGCCAAATAACTTCTTAAATTTGAGAGACACAAAATAGGAAAAACAAGGATGCGGATAGTACAGGGAACTAAAAACTAAAAGAGAAAATATAAAATTAAGATAAGAATTTGATTTAAACAATGAAAATGATATCATAATAAGACACAATGGCTGTTTGATTTCATTAATTGGATTCGTATAATTGAATTTCATTTCGATTGCATTGTACATGTATATACAGCAAAATTAAAGATGAAGTTGATCGTAAAATTTTGACATGAAAATGTTGTAAATTAATAAAATATTCAAAAGATGGCAAAAGCCATTTAATCATTTATTTATAATAATCTCTTTTGGATTGCACTACTTTCATTTATATTAGATGTGTGCAATATTACCTTGTTAAAAACTATAGCAGTAAAATTTAATGGGATAAAACTTGATCGAAAGAAAAAGAGTGCAATGTAAATTTGTTCAAAGTTTTTTATAGTTTTTTTTTTGTAACAAATTATGCTTCTTCTAATAAAATTTTTTATCTCAAGATAGTAAATATTAATTTGATAATTTATAAAGCCAATGCATTCCATGTTATATACTAACTTTTCAAAAATTGAAGTTAAGTTTTAGTGAAGAGAATAACAAAATTATTAAAAGAGTATATTTGTTTAATATAAATTTGTTAGCTATGCTAAAGTGCATAATTGAAAAAGAACTTAAATTATATGTGTTTGATTTGAAATTTTTTAATATATACTTCTTTAATTTGAGTAATACAAGAAGTGTTATTTTCGTATATTATTGTTAGAATATATGTAGCAAAAGTCAGTTGTATATACTTTAAATATTATAGTTAACGAATCACAGCTCTATACATTCTTTAGTTGCTTCATGTAATGCAAAAATTTTAAAGTGATTAAAAGAGGTAACATCGAAACTCTGCTTTATGGATCACTATGTTAATACTTTATTAATGTAAGTAAAATATATCCAATCTATTAACGAGCTTTACGAGGGTCAAAAAAATAGTTAGCATTTGTATAATTAATTAGTTTTGATTTGATATTAGTTTATTGAGATAAGATAATTTTAATTCTATCATTCCATAAGGTGACAAAAATTATGTTAAATACCATTCCGATCATCGTGTAAGTGCAAAATTGAATTTGACTAATAAGTTTACAAAAAAAAAAAAATTATATGGACGAGTACATTGTGCTAAATTTAATAAGACCCCAATTGAATTAAAATATGATACTTTTAGACTAAATCACTTCGTCTTCTTATTTATTGCGAAAGAATCCTTTTTAAAATCAAGAGATGAACAACCATAAGATTACTTAATGGATGTGTTTTATCCATATTGAAATATTTTAAAATATTTTCAACGTAAATATATTGATGGATGAATATTGTATTAGATTTATACTCGATCTGTAAGCTAAAATAGTAATTAATTTTCTTCAAATCTTTTATTTGATACTATTTTTGAGTAATATGAAGTTTATAGAAGTTCCTTTAGGAGTTCTAGTTATATTCATATTATCGACATACATTGGTATAATAATAATCTAGATTTTAATTTCTTTATGAATATGTATGGGTGTATTGGATTATTAATAAATTATTTTTTCATCAAATATTTGTTGAAGTGATTGTACCACATACACCTAAATTTTTTTCAATCCATACAAAGATTGTTGTTGATTTATTAAGAACAAATTACAATATTTGATTTATATGCTTTAGGCATTCTAAAATCTTCAAGAATTTTTATATAGATCTTAGTATCAAGTGGGCTATATAAATAAGTTGTCACTGCATCTATAAGAAGTATATCAAGTTTTTTCGAGACTTTCAAATTTATCAATGATGAAAATGTAATTACATACATAAAAGAAGAATATGTTTCATCAAAATCAAGTCCAAGGTATTATGAGAGAACATGAGCAACTAATCACACTTTATATCTTGTAATTTCATTGTTTTCATTACATTTCTTTACAAATACCCCATTTGTATCCAATAAGTTTGATATCTTTAGGTGTCTAAACTACAAGTTCGAATATATGACATTTGACAAGAAAGTCTATTATACTTGAATCGTTTTTTTTTTCTATTACGGCTAATTATGTCTTCTTTTACATTTATCAACAATTTGAGTTACAGTCATCTTTCATAATTTTTATGACTATTATAAAGAGAATAAATTATTGATAATTTATTCATTATCATCATATATTTCTTTTATATATTTATAATTTATAAATTTATCTTTATTTTTGAATTTTAGTGCCTCTTCATGAAAAATTATCACTTCAAGAGAAAATATCAATTCAGAGACTTGTGTCACTTTAGAGATTTGTGCTGCTTCAAGAACATATGTTGTTTTAAGGAAAAATATTGCTTTAGAGACATTTGTCACTTTTAAGACATATGACGTTTCAGAGACTTGTGTTATTTGAGGGACGAATGTTACTACAAGGACAAATAACTTTTTTAAAACTAATGGTTCTAAAAAGATAAATATATTCATTGCTTGAGCATTATTTTTAAGAATCCTAATTTTTCAATGTTTTCTTTCTTGAAACATTATCTTGTAAACAAATCAATCTACCATGCTTTTGGTGTACAATGAATAATTCATTTGCTATTTTATGATTGGGTTGTTCTTTAGAAATAATTATTGGGATTGGTGTATTGGTAGTTGAAATAAATGATTTGATTACTTTTGCATTATCAATGAATGCATTATGTAATTAATTTTCAATTTATTGAAATAGTACTATCTTTTATATTTTATTTTTAGATTAATTAGTGTGAGGATTAAAATGAGACATATTAATTACTTTCTAAGAAAGTTAAGACTTTATTTTAGTATTTTTTTCTTATAATGATAAAAAAAATCTTATCAAAATGATAATTCTCAAAACGTGTAACAAATAGATAATCTATTAATAGGTCAAAACATTAGATAATAGAAGGTGGGTCAAATCTAATATAATGTCCTAAACAATATTGAAATCCTATTTTTAGTACGTTGTAAAGAAGTTATAAGAGCATATATTGTTAGTATATACCCTAAATCCAATAGTTTCTTTTTTTGAATATTTAGCATATTTATTTATTATATATTATAACATTGTCGATTTATATACTATTTATTATTTTATTATTACATATCTGTGTGTTTAATAAATATAATAATGTCCTTAAAATATTATGTTTAATTAGTTAAATGCTATTATTAAATATGTCTAACCAAATATTATTGTGGATAAGATAATAATAATACATAGAGATTAGTATTTGTAGTGATTGATGACAACATATTATATATTATGATAAAGATATCAAGTCAATACATGAGTGCAAATTAATGAACTAATGTATTAGACTGACCCACCATAATAAAATTATTTGAATCGTTATATAATTATCATAAGTGATTCTCATGATAATAATAATGTATGTGATTCTTAAATTTGAGATCACCATAGTTTTTAATATTGAGAATAATATATTTTGATATTTTTAAATATCATCTATAATAAGATAGATTATAAAAAAAATAGTTATATATATATCATAACTTGTATAAAAAGATTTTTGTGATTAAGAAAAGATTTATCTTTCATATATAATGCAGTAATATTTTTAGACTATTTAATTAAGTAAGACTATAAAAATACATAGCAGTACTTAAATGAGTAAATATGTGATATTAATTTTATTTGTTTAAATAAATTTAATTAAAATATCAAAAAAATATAAAAATTAAATTATACAAGAGTGAGATGTTTTATGCCTCGTGTTTAATTAAAATATTTAAGGCAAAATAATTAAATTATATAGTAACATTAATTGTGAACAAGGTGATGTTGAAACATCGATACTCTTGTCACTTGGGTAGTTGTGATATGTTGCTAGATATCACTCGTTGTTTGTGAAAATAAAATAAAATTTTAATATTACTACCAATATTATGAGAACTTATTGAGTCACACATTAAAATCAAAAATAATAATAACAGTAATTTATAAATATGAATTTATATATATATATATATATATAATTTTAAATTTGTCTAGTACTCATTAACCTATTTGGATATTGAATTTGACTAAATTTATAATACAAAAATTGAATTAAAATTAATAGTACATTCTTTACTAGATTAGATTTTTTTTAAAAAAAAAACTAATATAAGAGTTTAGGTCTAAACTAATAGCTCTAAAATAATATTATAAATATATGATATTTTTGGGTTTTAAAAGGTGCTTAAAGTTTTGCTTTTACGTGTTCTCAAGAAAAAAATATAGAAAAATAGTCAACACTTTAAATATAGAAGTTAGCATTTTAAACTAATTCTCGATCATGTAGATACTTTAGAAATACAGCAGCATTCAATGTGCGTTTGTAGTTTGACAAACTGTCTAATATAAAAATATAACCAAATCTATTTTATGTATGTGTGTGTGTGTGTGTGTGTATTTATATATATATATATATATATATGTAACATTAGTATTTTTTACATGGATCCTGACAACAAAACATAAAATTTTATTTTTTTCTGCTACATAAATGTTTCAATTTGCCTATATATATATATATATATATATATATATATATATATATATATATATATAACATAACCAAAAGTGCGTGGATAATAAATACAGGTAATGATGGGAGTATTAATGGTAGGCAATATGTTAAGACAAATTAATGTCATAAAATGCAAAATAATATATCTCCTATAAAATTTGATAATTTAGTGTGTGATAGTCAAGATAAGACTAAATATTTTTGTTTGTTTGTATAACTTTTAAGATATCTAGTTCTGATTTCTCTGTCAATTCAAGCCTAAACTTTTAGTAATTATCTAGAGTCATTTAATGAGTAATCTAGTTAATATATTTTATATATAGACATATGGAATAATACTTTATATCAATCCCATTAATGTACAATAATTATCAAATACATTGGAAGTAAATTCAAAAGCATTATCTACATATATAATCTTGATTGAATAATCAAGGAATTGTACCATTTATTTGACAATTTATGCAAATAATTTGGCTAATATAATACTATAAGTATATAATAAATAAACAAGTGATCAACACAAAAGATGCATTAATTAGGACCACAAACTAACAAAATAGTATACGGGATAGAGGATAAACTCACAAATATTTCTTTAAATTCTTTATAAGAATAATGAAAATTTAAAAATAATTTTTGAGAAAGATGATCTAACTATCAATTTTTCTTGTAAGCAAGTGATACAGATATTTTCATTAAATGATAGAATCTTATAGTTCTTTAATGAGTATCTATGAGAATTTTAAATAATTTTATGCATCATAATAAATCTTGAGTGACTAAAACTATCATGCCATATCATAAACATTTTTTTTATTAATATATTTCTAGTTCTTTATTGTGTAACTCTTAATTGTACTTACAATTGTATAACACAAGCTAAATGATAAAACAAAAAATATTTCTAATATACACTTCTTCCCTGAGTTTTTTCATACATCAATTTTAAGGTATATCCTTAAAAATGAATAGATTTTTTTTTTTTGAAGTTTAGTCGAATATAAAACATTATGAAAGTATAATCTAATTTTACTTGCTAACTCATCTAAAGCATTCAATCAAGTTTGCTAAACCTAATATGTTTTTTACTTTAATTTTAAGGTTAATAAGTTTTGGAAAATGTTTCTTATCTTAAAAAATAATGTGTTTAGTTGCACTTTCAACTAAGCATATATCTCTAACTTTTTAAACTAAGAGAGACAATTCATTCTTATTAATATTTTTTGATTGAAGAATTACTTTATATTAGTGCTTAGTAACATATAAAACCTAAAATATAGTTGACATAATAACAAAAGAAATTAAAATGAATAATATATATAGATGAAGTAATAGTTAAATTATTATGATCAACTACTTTTTTTTTTTTAAATAGAGACATCAAGATCTAGAAGATCTACTAGATCTTTATCAATAAAATTTCTCATTTTTTTTTTCTTTCACTTTCATATAGCAAGTCATCATTATGGATTAAAGCTATTTTAAATATTTTGACAAATAGCAGTAGGTGGTCATTGTCATTTGATACCATAATGATGACAAAAATTATTATATGTTTAAAATTTTACTTATTATTATACATATTTTTATGTTTGTCGTTAAGAATCTTATGACCGCGAGATAGATAATAATGTGTTTCTTTTAACCATTTTGAGCATATTAACTTACATTTATTTTTGATAATACTAGTTTACATTCACTTCTAAGAATGCTAAATAAATAATGAACATGGATCATAATAAGTACAATACATGAAAATAACTTTAAATAAATTTAATTTATGCTTACAAAAGTATTGTGACATTATCATATTAATGCTATAGAAATAGATAATATATTTTTTAGTATATTTTCTTCAATGATATTTCATCATACAATTTAAGGTATAAGGTATTCATAAAGTTGAGTTATATTCAGGAGTATTTTTGCAATCTTACAATTTTGTGAAGCATTTTATATATTTTACATATAAAAAAATATATCTTTTTAGTGATCATAATCAAGGAAAAACCATAATTTTCAATTTTTATCATACAAAAATATTTATTTTTAATTTTTGGATGCTGCCTTTCAACCCCACAACATTAATAATTTATTAAAACATCTAATGACCATAGAAGGAGAGTAAAAAAATATAAATATACTTAGAACTTTAGATTTATAATATTTTACAGATTTAAAACTTCAAATTTTAATCTAGTAGTTATTATTCAAAACTTTAATTATTTTTCGGAACTTTAGGTTTTGATTTTGAGATTATTCTTTGAACTTTCATATTCTAATTTTTGAAATTTAAAAGTTCATATTCTGAGTTAAGATTGCATATCAAAACTTTAAATTCTTACTAGAAATGAATTTTAGGGCTTCAAGTTTAAGTTTTTTAATAATTTTAAAATTCTTAACTTAACAATAATTAAATTAAAATATAAGGATGAAAATAAAATATAACAAATAAATATTAAAAATAAAAGATATAATTGATATTTTACAAATATAAAAAAGTAAAAATCATAATAAATAATAGATCTTCCCCAATCATATTTTAAAACTTTAGGTTATATGGGATAAGATCACAACACCTAAAAATTACAAACAATTTTACTTCAATTCTTAACCTTTTGATTAATAATCTATCAAAGGCCATGATTTTAAAAAATAAATGCTTAAAATATATTAATTAGGATTATTAATATCTTTTATTTTTAAATCTTCTCTTTCCTCTTTTTTTATTTAGTATCAAATTGGACAAATCTCTAATTTTATACAAATTTTTTTTGTTTTTAATTTGATTATATCTATAATTTATTAATTTAAATTATAATATCATAATAATATCTTGTAATAAAATTAAATAACATGTATAATATTGTATTAAATAACGTCAAAATATATGTATTTTTAAAATTTTTATTATTTAATATCAAATTGTGCAAATCTCTTTTTTTTACATCAATTTTTTTTTGTTTTTAATTTTATTATATGTATAGTTTATTAATTTAAAATTTTAATACTAAAAAAATATCTTCTTATAAAATTAAATAATATGCATAATAATATTTAAAAAATATAAAAATATATTGATTTTTAGATTTTTATGTACAATATAACTCATACATGTTAAGGTATTATAATTTCATTAAATCTCTTGAAAAGTGATAAGAACAAAAAGAATTAAATGATTGAAATGTCACATAAAATTTTTTTTTACCTAATTATTAAGAATAAGGAAAGAGAAATAAGAGGAGGATGAGATTTAAAAAGAGAAGATATTAATAACTCTAATTAATATAATATATATTTGATTTAATCATGACCTTCAATATATTGATAATCCAAAAAGTTAAAAATTAAGTTAAAAATTTGTAATTTTAAAGGTTTTCTAGCCCTATCCTATGCGTGTGTATATGTGTGTGCATATATACAGACATACATATATATATATATATATATATATATATAAAACTATTTGTAAAATAATTTATGATATAAAATATTAAGTACATGCAATATAAAATAAAATTGATTACGATAGTTTTAAAAAATATAAATAATTATTTTACAAATTTATATATAAAGTATATAAAAAAGATGGACTTATAACTATTTTTATTAGTTAATAAACTTCTATTTTCAAAGTATATATTACCATCACATTGATCTAAATTACTAAAATCACCTTAACCCAACATGTGCATTTAAAAAAAAAAAATGGAATGACAAGTATATGATATAAGTATATTACCTTCTATTAATCCAGTCACCTAATGGCTTATAATACATAAATATTACCTTCTATTAATCCAGTCACCTAATGGCTTATAATACATACATGTATGTATGTATACTTATACCATATATTTGTTATTCCATTTTTTTTTTCAGTGCACATGTTGGGTTAAGGTGATTTTGATAATTTAAATCAACGTGATGGTAATATATGCTTGAAAAATAGAAGTTTATTGAATTATAGAAATAATTATAAGCCCATCTTTTTTAAAAGTGTGCATTTTTTAATTTATGATATTTTATGTATAAATTTATAAAATAATTATATATTTTTTAAAAACTATTATAATCAATTTTGTTTTATATTGCATGTACTTAATATTTTATATAATTAATGTATTTTATTTTAAATTAATACTAAAAATTTATAATTTTAATTAACTAATTCATAAATTTAAATTTAATATGTAATGATAGTATAAATATGGTTAAAATACAAAAAATCTACTAAAAACATGTAGATATCTGCTGTGAGTTTGGTAAATATTACGAATTTTTTTAATAGACGCAGATGCGGAAAAGATATTGACTTCTTTTATCTTCATTTTGGTTCTATTTCTAAGAAAAAAAATAATATCTTAGGGGCAAATGTTATTATTGTTTAAATAGTATTTTTGAATTTATTTTTAAAAATTAAATTTATGTTTCTCATTTGATAATATTGAATTTGAAATATGTATGGTGGCATGTTTTGTAAATTGAAATAACATTTTTTAATAAGTTACATATTTTGTAATAGATATATGGTTAACTATTATACTTAATTATTATTATTATTTTGCGATATTGAATAAAGTAAATTAGACTCTGTCAAATTTTGATGCCAAAAAAATTTAAATCTCAAATTTTTTGTACTACCCAATAAATTTATCAATTGAATCAACTATCAATCTAGCACTTATAAATTTAAATTTGTTTAATAAATGTAAATTTAAGAAAGTAAATTAAATTAAATTAAATAGCAATCATTTAGTTTTTTCTCACAAAAGTAACTTTTAGTTAAGAAAAATGTTCTATAATTTTAATTTTTAAAAATAAAAAAATATTTTAAAAAAATACAACAAACAACCTCTTTTTGTTTTAATGTATTTTAAACGTGAATGCAAGTGATTTTTCAAAATAAATATTATTATATTAAATCAAATATTTTATGCCAAATATAAAAATGCATTACAGAATTGAAAAAATTTGATAGCTTTTGCATGTCTTAAAAATGTAATATTTCATTCATTGTTATTTTTACTTCAAATTACAAAATATTTTGCTATATTTATTATAATTATTTTAAATCTACTTCAACAATTTCACACCTATTAACATACAATTGAGTTTAAAAATAGACAAAAATATTTTTGGTTGCATATTTTGTAAAATTTATTTTTAAAATAAGAAAACATTATTTTTTTAAATTTTATTGTAATATATTTTGGAAAAATTATAAGAGAATATTTGCACTTTTTTAAAAAGAAAATATTGATAAAAGGGGGTAATCATGCCATTAA
Organism: Swietenia macrophylla; assembly: GCA_032401905.1. Lineage (NCBI taxonomy): Eukaryota > Viridiplantae > Streptophyta > Magnoliopsida > Sapindales > Meliaceae > Swietenia > Swietenia macrophylla. The sequence goes on along the minus strand of CP135577.1, from coordinate 7,387,425 downwards.
TTGCTTCTTCTAATATTAATAAATTAGCATCCTCTTGTTGAAACAAGTACAATTTTATCCTTAGTATCCGTTGGCAATACTCATTAAAGCAGCGTAAGTACTAAAGTTAAAGTATAATTATCTATTTCTTTTGTTGTCAATACCTATCTATAAGTGTTTGTCAAATTTAATCATCACTAAAAATAATCTTTAAATAAGTATGTAATTACATACTAATTTAAATAATATTTAACATATTTTATCAATAATATTGAATATCAATATATATATATTATCTTTAAAACTAACAAATAAAAATATTGAACCTCTTTCTATTCTCTTTTTAGCATCGTAGTTTAATAAAAACATTAATCGTTTAAATTTTTAGTTTAACAAAAAGAGACCATAGTAATTAAACTAAGCTCATCTTTTTAAACGTAGTCAATAATTTCTCAAATATATGATTATTTACATTAATAAAAAAAAAGGGAGTAACACAATGTAGTGTTGCTAGATATTACATGATATTGATGTGCTGTGAGAGTTTTATGACGGTGGAGATTTCAATCGAATTGCCAATTTTTAGTTACAGACAAGAGTTGCAATTGTCATGAATTATTCATTTTTCTTGTCCTTTTTTATTTTGGTAATTTTAATGAAAATGAAAATTTTAATTTTCAAAAAAAAAGAAAATGAAGGACAATTATAAATCATCTAATTTGCTTCTTCTTCATTTTAACCTTATACAATCAACTAACCAAATTAGGCCATGACGATTATTTTTGAAGTATTTAAAAGAAGTTGATATTTGTGAACACGTCATTGCGTAAAATAAAATTAATCCATAAAATAAATCTTGAATAAACAAAAGTTATTACATGTTATTTTCTCATAAATATAAATATTAACAAATAAAATAAAATAAAATAAAATAATGAAGAAAATTTGTACAAAATTAAATAAATATTTGCCAACATTGAAAAGCCAACCAAAATGGAGGGGGTGGGATGGACTGACACATAGGATAAAGCAAGTCATGGAATATTAATGACCGTTGAGGAAGGAAGTTGTCAGGTTCCGAAATCTTCATTACTCAACTGTTTTCTGTACCCTTCAATGCATTGCCTTCTTTCTTTTCTTTTCCATCTGTCAAGCACCACATCACTTATTTCCTGCTTGTTTTCTCTCGTTTCCATGCACTGTTTACACGGTCTTTGGTTCACGTATTGTTTGCATTATTTGTTTGTGTGACGTGTTTTTGGTTTCATTTGCGTATTGCTCGTGCATTCATTCATGCTTTTTCCCTCCAAAATCTTGAAATATTGAACGCCGTCTTGGTGGGTTCTTGATTTATATGGCAATCAAGTTAATAAACGGACAATGTTGATTACAACAAAAAACTTCGTAGTTGCCGACACAAAAAGGTTTAGTCTTTTGAATTTGTTTTTGTACTTACTCTTTGGAATTTTGTAGTTGGGTAGATGAACTAACTCAGGCGGACAAAACCAAGTTTCTATATTTGGATATTTGGATTTCCCTTCTGTCTTGTGATCAGAACTGTGAGGTAACACAGAGATTTATCTGTGATTTTTGTATTGTTTTGAAGTCTCTTGATTGGTTGGTGTGGAAATCTTAGTGGAGAGATCGAAAGTTAGTTTTGATTTTGGTGTCATAATTTACCAATAAGATACGATTCTTTTGGTGCATGCTGCTGCTACCTGGAATGCGGAAATTTATTGGTTTCAAGCAAAGAATTTGAATAGTGTGGGGTTGGGAGTGCAGATATTGTATAAAATCGGACGTGGATCGTTTTTAAAATCTGGTCCTGTTGAGAAATTTTCAGTGTCAACTGTAATTAAGAGAGTGAAATAAAGAAAGTTTATCACGAGGTACACTTGTTTGATACAATTGAAGGCTTTGGGTCCTTTTTTTTTTTTAGTTAGTTGAATTCTTTGCTCTGATTTTGTTTGTAATTAAGAAGATGGTGGGAAGTATCAAGGTGATAGATCAAAATTTGTACTCAAATGGCACTATTCAGAATGGGAATTGTTTGGAAGAGAAGCTTGACGGTCTGCGACGCCTTCTTGGAAAGGCTGATGGCGATCCATTGAGGATTGTTGGTGTTGGAGCTGGGGCCTGGGGCAGTGTTTTTGCTGCCTTGCTGCAGGATAGCTACGGTCAGTTCCGGGATAAGGTCCAAATCAGGATATGGAGAAGACCGGGACGAGCTGTTGATAGAGCAACGGCTGAACATCTATTTGAAGTGATCAATTCAAGGGAGGATGTATTAAGGAGGTTGATCCGGCGCTGTGCCTATTTGAAGTATGTCGAGGCAAGATTAGGTGACCGCACTCTTTATGCAGACGAGATTTTGAAAGATGGCTTTTGCTTGAACATGATTGACACACCACTCTGTCCTTTGAAAGTTGTCACTAACTTGCAAGAAGCTGTTTGGGATGCCGATATTGTGATAAATGGTGTGCCTTCGACTGAAACACGTAAGGTGTTTGAAGAGATCAGTCGTTACTGGAAGGAGAGAATCACAGTGCCTATAATCATCTCCTTGGCAAAGGGTATTGAGGCTGCATTGGAACCTGTTCCCCATATAATTACTCCTACACAGATGATTAACCGAGCAAGTAAGAATTCTCCTTAGATATTTATAGTCATCTTGATTTATGACCCTTGACTTTACCTGGCCTAATTTTGAAAAACAAAGGTGAACTAGATTTTTATTTCTTTCAAGGAGTTGCTTGTTTGTTCATATTTAGGTGCATAAGTGAAAGAATGCAGAGTTGGCATGTCTAAGGATACACATATATCTCTGGATTAAACAATTTTAATCTCTTCTTTCTCCTGTTTTTTGGTGATGCAAGCATTTCCATAACATTCTTATAGTTCGTTGGTTGACTTACTATGCTAAACGACACTGAATTTAACTTATTGTAGAAAATGATTACTGTTTAGCAATATGCTGAAATTATTCAGTGTGATAAATGCATAGATTAATCTAGCATGGTGGATTTGTACTCAACCTAATTTATCTCTAAATTTATCCTAAGAAAAATTTATGCAATCTATATTGGTTCATTATCTCATTCTTAACATTTACTTGATTCCATTTGTTTTAAGTTGTTGCAGCTCTGATACATTATTAGATTGCTAAAAAACAAGTATAGTGGACTTGTACTCAACCTAGTTTATCTCTAAATTTATCCTAAGAAAAGTTTGTGCAATCTATATTGGTTCATCGTCTCATCATGAACATTTACTTGATTCCATTAGTTTTAATTGTTGCAGTTCTGATGCAATGTTAGATTGCTGAAAACAAGTTCGATAATGAATTTCTTCAACAGTATTACAAGCACATTTTCCTATCCCTTTGATAGTTGCTTTTTCATTGATTATTCATATATTTTTCCTGGTTTTGTAATCAGTTTTCTGTGTTTATGGTCTGCAATATATGGGACTTACATGTTCATTATTTATCAGTCTCTTTCTCATTTATTCTTCCACTTTAGGAAATCTTCTCATTTTCTAAGCAATTGGTATGTCTCCCTTGCAGCTGGAGTACCTGTAGATAACATACTTTATCTCGGTGGGCCAAACATTGCCTCAGAGATTTACAATAAAGAATATGCTAATGCTCGAATCTGTGGAGCTGAAAAGTGGAGGAAGTCACTTGCAAAATTTCTCAGGCAACCACATTTTGCTGTTTGGGACAACAGTGACCTTGTCACTCATGAAGTCATGGGCGGCCTGAAAAACGTATATGCCATTGGTGCTGGTAAGTATCACCTTGTTTTTGGTCAAAAAATTTATATTGCAAGTATATAGCCTCTGCATCAACAAATGTGCCAGCCGTAATGATGATAATATTTTTGACGTTAGCTTTAGGTATCATATGTGTTTTCTTGTCTTATATTCTGTTGTCATGGAATTGTTGTCATATGATTGATAACTGGGATTTGATTCTGTAATGATGATAATATTTATGATGTTAGCTTTAGGTATCATATGTGTTTTCTTGTCTTATATTCTGTTGTCGTGGAATTGTTGTCATATGATTGATAACTGGGATTTGATTAACTCTTGGAACTTGTATAAAAACTGTTGAAGCATCCACAGGACTGAAACAATAGTTGCTTGTATTCTTTCCTTATTCTGTATTAGAATGATTCATCCCAAGAAAGCAATGAAAATACAGGATGGATAAGTAGGAGAGGAGAATGTCACACCTTATGATTAAGTTCCTGATGATTTTCCATGTCCCTTATTATATTTTGCAGGAATAACATTACTGATGGATGCCCTCAAAATCTAAAACTTGAAGTAAAAAGCAGTTAGTTGGATCTATAAACTATTAGTAACAAGGATACTTACCTACTCTTCTGGTTTTTCCAGGAATGATAGCAGCTCTTACCAATGAGAGTGCTACTAGCAAATCAGTATATTTTGCACATTGTACATCAGAGATGATATTTATAACTCATTTATTGGCGGAAGAACCTGAGAAGCTTGCAGGACCATTGCTAGCTGACACATATGTAACCTTGTTAAAAGGTCGTAATGCATGGTATGGACAAATGTTAGCCAAGGGGAGCCTAAGCCGAGATATGGGCGAGAACATCAGTGGCAAGGGAATGATTCAGGTACTGCTTGCGATTGATCCTATAAACTACATCCTTTAAGCAGTTTATCCCAAAAAGGGCTGTCATTCCCATCTGCATGTATAATCTTGCACTACTTTTGTTTGTGAATAAGATACCAAATTATGATTCTTTAATGAAACAAACATCATTCAACCGAGTGTTGCGTCAATAAGTTAGATTAGGCATATTTAACAACGTCCATCATGTTTATATGCCATTTGATTGAAACAAAGCATGAAATTTATCTCAATTTGACATAGTGTATGCTTTTGCCATTTAATTTTCACCTCATAACATGAGCGGAGTGTCCAAGAGGTGCCCGTTGCTGCTTAACTTGTCTTATTGAACAAAAGTTATAAACCTGCATTTTTCTTTTATGGTTTTTTCTTCTTCCAGGGCGTGTCTGCTGTGGGAGCCTTCTATGAACTTCTGAGTCAGTCAAGCTTAAATGTCTTACATCCTGACACAAACAAGCCTGTTGCTCCAGTTGAGCTGTGCCCCATCCTGAAGACACTTTATAAAATACTTATATCAAGGTAATTACTTAATTGCCATACATCTTATGCATGATTGAACACAGACGCCTCAACACCAATGCAGAAACAATACGAGAAGTTCCTTGCTACTTTATTAAAAGAGTGAGTCTGGTTAGTATGATCTATGAAATCTAATCCTTAGCTTGTACTATATTTGGAATTCAGGGAGCTGTCATCGCAAGCTATCTTGCAAGCGTTGAGGGATGAAACCTTAAATGATCCCCGGGAACGCATTGAGCTTGCACAGACCCATGCTTTCTACAGGCCTTCACTTCTTAGCCAGCCTTGAATATTTTGCATTTTGCATTATTGCAAAATGACGTGCCAATGGTGGAACTAATGATTTATTTGATGCAGAGGCAATTATTAAATGAACATGTGACCAGAAATAGGCATACTGGTTCTGTAATGAAATGTGTATTGTCTTAATAAAATGAAAAGCTTAAGTAATTGATTTTGTCTCACCTTTTTTGTGAGATTCAAAGGATAAAATAGATTGAACAAGCTGTAATTAACGCATGGGTATTCCTCAGCTATGTTCTGGTGCTATAATTTGGCTTCAACTAAAATTTTTGTGTTGCGAGCTTGGAGAGGGCACAATCTAACTTCAACAGTTCTTTATTTTGTTCTTGATATATTGCAATTATTTAGCAAGAAATTTCTTGCGCAGTACACTGTGGTGCAGCAATCGATATTTCATCAATGGTTGACAAAAGTTCTTCATGTAAGGAGGGTTTGAACCACAATTCTTTTTGTTAATCTAATTAATTATGTATTTCTATCATAATAGCAATTATTATTATTATTATTGTTATTATTCAATTAAAAGCGTACTGAAGTGAAAAGTCCAATGAAATCGAGGATGTATACCAAACCAAGAATTCGACAGTGTTGTTCGCCAGCTTTTAGGCTAAAACCCATTGGCCAGGCCGAGGAGAATAAAAAAGAGAGGGCGCAAACGCCAATGACAGGGAACAGTGAGTGTTCGGGCCTTGGACTTGGATGGTCTAGGGATTGAAACAAATTGCAAAATCTTATAAACCATCCAACTTTGAAAATACGTTGAAGCCCTCCTACCAAAGAGCCTCTGCAGCCGAGGTTTGTATGCATTCTCTTCTCTTCCTCACTTCTATTTCGGTTTTCTTTTTTTAACAAGCAGGGAAAAAAAAAAAAAAAGAATTCGTTTTGGTTTATTTAATTTAAGTACATATCTTAAATGGGTTATGTTGGAAATGAATAATTATGAATGATATCTGTCATATCTAGGTGGACGTTTAACAAACTAAACTTTTTAACTGGGTAAAGAGTTTGAAGTTGTCACTGAATCTGGTCAATGTGCCCGGGGTTTGTTTAATCTGTTATAGTCACGTTCACATTTCTATTTTTGCTCCACGTGAAATAATTAACCTGAGGAGGAGCCTCAGAGCAAATGTAGACCAAAGAGCATAGTTTGAAATCCAGAATGGTAGTCAGTGGAATTTGAAAGTGACTCAGTTTTTTTTTATTTTGATTTGTACAGATTTTCTTAAAACAGTTAATTTTTGTTGAGTTACTGCTTTTATCTTTAGTATCGATGATGTATGCTCTCGTTTTAGATTTTTCTATATGTTTGAAAATATATAGTTGCAAAAAAGTTTAGGAGGATTTGATTATGCTGAGCTAGGTACAATAGTTCTACTTGAATATGCAATATTAGCTTCTTTAGGCAATTGGGTTGCATTAAGTTTTCATGATGGGATTAAGTGATTATCTTTTTTTTTTTTTTGAGGAAATGTCTTTGTGCATAGTTTGTCTTTGTGATAAAAAAATTCGATTGGTTAAAATTGTGAACTCATGGTTAATTGTTTTGTACTTGTTTGAAAATCAAGCAAAAAACTATTATTCCTATATTTTTGTGATATTTAGGATTGCAAATTTTTTTGAAGTGTTTTGCTTTTATATCGTAATCCTTGGAAGTTGAGCTCGGTTTTTTTTGTGAGATGAAAGTAGTTGCAAATGTCAGCTGCACGTAAGTGTTTGTAGTGCCCAAATTGAATTTGTATGCACCAATTGGGCAGGGTAATTGTCTGAAAGTAGATTTCAGAACGTATGAATTGAATATGTGTTTCGTTGCAAAAGGATATTATTTTTTGTGTACATCAACATTTGCTTCCATCGACGACTTAGTGCTGATACTCAATTATCTTCTTGGATTAGTTTTTTTCATAACTGTTGTATGGTTTTCATAGTGTAGTAACAATGATTACTTTTACTACTGGACACTTGCTGTATGTGGTTGAGAAGAAATTCTCACAATATCTTCTTCCATCTCCTTGTTTGGTTGAAAACAATTTTTCATGATGGCAATTATGTCTAGAGAATTTTTTCAGAATAGTATTTTTCGATTGGCTCACTGATATTAGTTTGATTTTCATTTATCTTTTCACTGGATATGGAAGCTGAACGCCACAAATTAACTTGGACCCATTAAAAACTTGTTTCAAGGATGTAGATTGCAAGCAAGACTGCCATAAATGATTGTTTTTTCAATAGGTTCAGAGTTCATTCAACAAGAAGAGAAAACTAAATTCTTCTAATATAAATATTATTCATACCTAATAAAATTTTTATTACAATGCATCAAATCTTTTTATATAAGCTAAATCAAGAAATAACCGCTGGTGGATGTCTAATAAAACTTTTATTACAATGCATCAAATCTTTTTATATAGATTAAATAAAAAAATAACTGTTGGTAGATAGGAAAGAAAAAAATGAAATAAAACTAAGTTTTAATTTATCTAAAATAAAAGTTTACTTGCATGGGAATTATATAATATTGAACACAAACAATAAAAGAAAACAAAGACATAAACATAAAAAAAATAAAAAAAATACTATATGAAAGTCCAAATTGCATGGTCCATTAATCATCAGGCCCTTGTTATAAAACATGCCTTTCACATCCAGCCCCTTGATATGGCATTCTTTCACATGCTAGATTGCCTCTTCCTTAACTTGAATCCTTATCTTTCAAACCCATCTTGAATATTGGTGTTTTACTAAATAAACTAGTAAGTTCCACCCAATCAGATTACACAAGTCCTTGAATTGTTTTCTTAATTTTCTTTGTTCTTAATCTTGTTATTGGCCCATCTAGAACATGCAATAAATTTTTGATAACCAGTCCATTATAGTATCTATCATTCCTCTACTCTTTAACAAAATTCGACCTTAAATCACTACTCATATCAAAGGGAAAAAGATCAATAACATTAAAAATAGTAAATACATTAAACTCACCTAAAAGATTTACTTTGTATGCATTGTCATTAATTTTCTCATGGATTTGAAATGATCCATCTCTTCTTAGATGTAACTTGAATCTTTTATAAACTAAAAACTTTCTTTTTTTCACATATAAACCCAAATTGAATCTCTTAGTTCAAAGATTACATGCTTCTTTCCTTTATTGGCTTGAGAAGCATATTATTCTTTTTTGTTCGTAATCTGAAGTTGTAAATTTTCATGGATTAACTTCACTAATTCTGCTTTTGTTTTTTCCATCCAAACTACTATTTCATCAACAAGTAAAGGCATCAAATTCAAGGGAGTAAGCAGATTCAAGCCATACAAAATTTTAAAGGAAGAATAAGAAATAGTAATATGCATGGTTCTATTATATGCAAACTTTATAAGTGGCAAACAATCTTTTCAAGTTCTCAAATTTTTAGAATAATAATACGCAAAAGTTAAATTAGAGTCTTATTAATTATCTTAATTTGTTTATCAATCTGTAAGTGACAAGTAGTAAAAAATAAAAGTTTAGTGCTTAACTTAACTTACAAAATTTTTCAAAAATAATTAAGAAATTTAACATTCTTATTTGACACAATACTCTCAGGTACATTGTGGAGTTATACTATTTTCTTATTAAAAAAAGTAAGTTATATTTATGGCATCATTTATTTTATGCCATGCAATGAAGTTTGTCATCTTACTAATTCTATCCACCACAATGTAAATAGAGTCTTTACCTTTTTTTGTCCTAAGTAGCCCCAAAATAAAGTTAATAGATATGTCTACCCATGATTCATTAGGAATGGATAAGGGTGTATACAATTCATGTGATAAAAACTTGGCCTTTTTACATGTAATGCACCTACTACATATACGAGTGACATATTTCCTCATCTTAGGCCAAAAGAAATGCTTATGTAAGATTTCTAAGGTTTAATGAATACCAAAATGCCTCATCAATCTCCCACTATAAGCCTCATGCATTAATAACTCATGTATTGAATAATTAGGTACACATAACTTATTTTCCTTAAATGAGCGAAATAAGTATCATTGGTATAAATATATTTTACATATTCAAATCCAAGTATTTTAGCACTCATAGAAGTAAGAGGTATATACCTCTTAGATAAAGCTTTAGTAACTACGTTCTTTTTATCTTATTTATATTGAATAACAAAATAAAATGTTTTAATGTACTTTATTCATCGAACATGTTTTTTATTTAACTTAACTTGGCCCTTGAGATGTTTTAGTGACTCATGATTTGTGTGAATCACAAACTCCTTATGCCATAAATAGTGTTGCTACGTTTCCAAATCTTAAATAAGAAACAAAGTTTTTTGTCGTATGTGTTAATATATACCGTAAAAGCCATTCGTGTTGTTGGTTTTAAAAGTATTTTGTCTTATATATATATATATATATATATTTATTTATTTATTTAATTATTAATGAAAGAAAAAATTTTGTATTCGCGAATATAACATGCTTTTTTATTTAGCCATACATATAAATAAAGTATATTTGTAAATTTTTTAAATAATTTATTTAATAGTTAAATAAAATTATTAAAGTAGTTCCATACAAAAGCAATATCGAATGGGCAATAATATCGTATAATAGATATACTGAATATCTCTGGTAAATATCATAAAATAATATTAGTGTTGATAATATAAAAATTACATTATTAGAACATTAGTATGAATTAAATAGTCAAAAATATATTTTTTTTGAACATAATCATACAATGATAAATCATATAGTCACACGCATATAGTTAATAATTTATCGTATAATTATATTAGTGTAAAGTGTTATCATTTGACCTATAACATCATAGTCAAATATAATATAGATGTACGTGGTTTATATAATATATAAATATAAGAATAATTACTTTTTGTATGATAAAATTTAGTATTTAATGTCTATAATAGACAGCGATCTACAAGGCATTTTATTAAGGAATACATCATCAAACTTCTGCAACAAAGAAATAGCTATATTAAAAAAAGATTTGTTAGTTTCATCAAGAATAAACTATGATTTTTTATACACTAACAAAATCATAAGCTGATCTATTATTAAAAACTTTTTTAATCTCACTCTTTTTTGCATAAAAACTCATTTTTATTTTTTATTTTTTCTTTGCATACTTTCTTTCTTTTCCATTTTGCAGCTCTGTTTTTTTTTTCATTATTTTGAACTACCCTTCTATTTTTTTTTTATTCTCTCTTTTTCTTCAGGTCTAACCTTACTTTCATTTTTCATCTATCTTCTTTTCTTTTCTTTTCTTATATTTTGACCTACTCTTTATTTTTTACTTAACATCACCTTTTAACTTCATTTAATTCTCATAAGCTTGTTTAAGAGTTAAAGGAATAACTGTGACTAACTTTTCATCTCTAACAAAACTATACCTATTCTTAATCCCATTATGTATCATTTCGTATTATATTACCATTGTTTTCCCAACAAAATATAACCAGCATGGATAAAAACTACATCATAAAGCATCTTATCACTATACCACCTAATAGTAAAAGACACAAAGAATTGCTTATTAACCTTGACCTTTCTATATTCATTCAACTACTATAATTCTTAAAGTCTAGGATGTTGTAGCAAAAGAATCCTATTTTTTTAATAAGGGTAATACTAGCTACAATTGTGTAACTCCTCATATTTATGACTATATAATATACTTTGTCATTAATATAACATTTAATATGAAATATATTCTCTCTTTACTACTTTATATTATTTACCTTGATTTGTGCACTAGAGGCATGCCTAACAACAAGAGATTCATCTTCTATAAGATACTCTATTTCATCATCATTATTAGAATCAACCAATTCGAGCATCTCATCAATATCACTCTCAATCACCGCTTCCCTATTGTCATGCATAATCATTACTCTTTTATTTGGACATTGTAAAGTAATGTGATCTGAACCCAAGTATTTAAAACATTTAATATCCCTTTTCTTAAAAGGTTGAAAATCAACATTGGGTTTATTTTTGCTAGTTATCTCTTCTTTTTCCTTAGGTAGTTTGATCTTCCCCTTTGAAATAGCTCTATTATCTTTATCATTACTACCCTATTGTGGTTCTCAACAATAAGTAGAACTCGAAAGATACCTTGTTATTCCCTTTTCTTTAATTGTCTCTTCATCTTCATAGCCATATGCATATCCTCTAACTCTAAATAATAAAGTAGTTCAACTATATTGGTTATATCCTTATTTAAACTATTCAAAAACCTAGCCATTGTGGTTTTTCTATCCTCTTTAACATTAGCCCTAATCATAAGAACCTCTATTTCTTTATAATAATCCTCTATACTTCTAAAACTTTGTATAGCTTTAGAGTTTTTGATAAAAGTCTTTATAATAGTGGCTAAGTATGAATCTCATTTTCATAAGAGCTTCTAGTTCACCTATGTATTTATAGGTCTTTCATGATTCCTCTTTTTATTGGTCATTAACTGATTCCACTAAATAATAGCATAGTCAATGAATTCAATCACTATGAACTTTACTTTCTTTTCCTTAGAATAATTATAACAATCAAAACTTAACTCAATTTTTTTTCCATTTTAAGTAAGCCTCAAGATCACTCTTACTTTAGATGGATGGTATTTTTATTTTAATACTCTTAAGATTTTTATCTACACATCTCAACTCTTTAATTTTTTTCTAGGTTCTCTTTTCATGTCTACTTGCAAACCTAAATCCGTCCATTTCAACTTCAAACTTTTAATCATCCTTATTTCCATTTTTAAGCTTATTTAAATCCTCAAATACATCTAAAATAATAAGTCTATGCCTATTTTGTCTACCTCCAATAAGCTTTCTATTAGGTTGCTCTTTTTGTATGCTAGCTATTACTTCATCCTGCCGGTCTATTCTAACCCTAATCTTCCTAAAAACAATATTCATTCACTTAAATTGTTGTTGTATGGCTTGCAACACATAGAATAATTTTCCTCTTTAATTTTTGAGTCACTTTTATTTGACATTTTAGTAAGTTGTCAAGAAAAATATTAGAAAAAAATCGTTAAAATCCTTACGTGTTTGCACTCAAGACAACACTCTGCTCCACTCGTGTTTCACTTTAATTGGTTTTTTTCAATATTATTCTCACAATCACTTGTCTTTTTTATTTTTTTTCTTTAAGTTATTTTTTTAATAAGAACTAGCTAAACTCAATCACAAACACAATCTATACGTTACTCTCACCAACAAGAGTTCACAAAAAAAAAAAAAAGGAAGAAGGAAGGAAACAAGAAATAAATGCATAAAGAATATATGCAATTCGACCTATAGATAGATGAAAATGAAAATATTCAATTCAATAGCAAGAATTAATTCATATGATATTTCAAATCCCAACACATACTAAAGAAATGTTCTCCTACAAAAATAACCAACAAATAAGTCTCAAGAATAAAAATTTTTGAATTGCATTAAATTTTTTTCTTCTTTTTTCTTTTTTTAACAAGAAGATGCATAATAGATATTTGAAAAAAAAAAGATAAAGTATTGGATAAATAGCACTATAGATGAACAATACCGAAGAATGAGCGGTATTTATAAATAGTGCGATGAATAGTAAATTATCTTTTAAAAAAAACACAAAACAATTTAAAAATAATCAAATTTGATTTTTAGAACCCAAGTTCTGATACTAAATACGTGAACCCGTGAATTAGAAATTTTAGAATCCACAATTAAATTAATATACACCCAAGAAGCTAAAAATTAAGTTCTAAGCTAACTTAAATCCGTTGAAAGATTGTTTCAAAAACTTAAATTGCAAGTAAAAATGCCACAAAAGATTGTTCTTTTGATAAGTTCAAAATTCATTCAAGAGTAAGAAGGAAAAACTAAATTCTCCTAATATAAATGTTATTCTTGCACACAAAAAAAAAAAAAAAACATGTTATAAATTGGTTAAATCCTTTTTTATAGACCAAGTCAAAAAATAACCCTGGCTAAAAAAGAGAAATAAAATAAAATCAAACTCTAATTTGTCCAAAATAAAAGCCTACTTGCATAAGTTAGATAATGTTCAATCCAAACAATAAAAGAAAACATAAACATAAAAAAATAATAACAAAAAATAAATTAAAGTCCAATCCACATGGTCCATCAATCTCTAGATTTTTGATATGACACATGCCTTTCACATATTAGGCTGCCTCTTCCTTGACTTAAATCACAACTGAACTTTTACCTTTCATGCTTATCTTGAATATCTACGTTTTACTAAATAAAGTTGCAAATTCTGTCCAAATAGATTGTACAAATCTTTATATTGCTTCATCAATTTTCTTTACTCTTAATCTTATTATTAGTCCATTTAGAACATATAAAAAAATCTTTGATAACCAGTCCACTGTAATACAATCACCCTTCTATACTGAGCCTTGGTGTGATGAAAAGAAGATCTCTCCTAACTTCGTCTTTTTCATTCATGATATCTTACGGGTGGCTACGTTGGACATTTGGCCACCTTTTCAGTCACAGAATTGTGCTGGATCTAGGTGAATCTGAATTTCTTCCTTCACCTTCGCTCTTTACCATAAATAATTAAGATTAAAGATTAAAATAAGAATAGAAGTAAGTGGAGTTATGACCTGTGTGATAACCCTTTGATGTAGACTGAAATCTTGTTTCATTTATCTCCTTTTCATCTAGGATTGGCTGTACTTTTTTTTTTTCTAAAGAAAATCCGTCCTTAGTAATTAAAATCTAATTTATGCCCTGATGAATAATGTGTTTTTAATTATTAAGATTTGTTGAATTTATTTTCTTAAAGTGCACGTGAAAAGGAATTACACTCGAATAGTGATGACAATGATGATTATTCTGTTAAAAATTCAGCAGTTTCTGTTATTTGTAACGTCTTACTGGCTATTGTACAATTTAAAGGACCGCTTATCCAGGCTAGAAGCTGTCCTTGAAAGTAAGAAAGTTGTGTCATAAGGAACTGAATTTGACTAAGAGTATTGACATGGCTGAATCAAGGTAGTTTCGGAAAGGAAGGTAAATGTGTGTTTTCATTTTTTCTGTTTTGAGAGTGATGAAGAGCGTTACAACTTTTTGACTTTTGACTCGCAGGCTTTGAAGCTTGCGGCCGAAAATGAAAAACTCAAATATCATATGAAGCGTCTCACGCGGGCAGTGAAGGAGGCTGACCTCAAGTTGGAGAGCATGTAAGGTAAAACAAATCTGGACAGTTATTTTGACAGGTAATATTCTGATTATCGAAAGCTTTTATGCAATTTTGGGGTTATGACATTAACATAAGACTATTAAAGCACTTTAGTATTTGCTTGTCTGAAAAAGCTAGGTGGGTTTCTTCTAGGATCATTTATGTGGCGTAAAAGGAACTAAATAGAAAGGATCAGATAGAGGACTGATCTCAAGTTGTCAGCTTAACAGAGACTATTAAAGAATCATTTCAAAACAAGTACGTTTTTTGTTGCCGGGGATCAAATTAAGTTCTGTATAATTTGTTTCTTATCATCAATTTCACAGCAATTATTTGAGCACAGTACTATAAAACAACTATAGAGACAAACATAGTGAACGAGACCATTCATGAAATTGATTTTCCTGATAACAACTATTCATGTTCAAATAAACATAGAAGGTCTGATAGTCAAAAATTTTATTTTTAGATTCTGACGTGTAACAGAGTTGAGCACCCAAATACTGATGTTAGAATGTTGATTATCAGCAAAAACTAAAATAACATCTCAGTAACTTATTCATTTATGGGCTCCATGTTTCATCACCGATCCTCTTCTCGGCAGTTGAAGCAGTATGATAAATTACTAAACATAAACATGCATTCCACTAGGGGTTTGCTCATGGCATTTATTTTTATACATTTCCATATGTTCATCTTTGACCCTGATGCATATATTTCTTGGGTTTCTTCAGAAGCAAATGCACCAAATGTTCCAAAGTTGGTTGTGAGCTGCGGCTATTTCAATTTGTGTTCTTGATGTATATAATCTTTCCTCGTCTTCATACTAGTTTTCTGAAGGGAAGCTGCCTGCAAAAACGCAGTCCTTGTAGTTGAACATGGTTTACATTTAACTTGGTTATATAGGCAAATGCATGAAACCAAACTCCATTTGCTTTTTTGAGCATAGTGTTGTTAAGCAATCCGGTTTGATTAAATGCCCAATATTAAGTGAAAGAATTTTGTTTGTCACAAAATTTGAATCTTTTGTCATAATTGCTGAATTTTTAATATATTAGTAACATAAATTTACCGATGGTTTCTAGAAGTCATTATTGCAATAATCCAATTTGATTAAGGTTTTAAATGATCGTGGTGCTTCCACAAAGCAAAGCCAAAAAATTGTTAGATAGTACTAATTTTTAATATAGTCTACTTATCTTTTTTTTTAATTTATATTTAACTTTTAGTGCTTATATCCCGCAATAGCTTAGAAGACTTAAAAACTACCATATTTTAGTACCAAACAAAATCCAAATTTTAAGAGAGAATTGCATTTCTTTCTTCGCAAAAGATTCATGATGTTATTGTGCCGATGGGTAACGGATGAACAGAGAATTAAATCGTGCCAGTAAACAGAGCATGCATTGTTAATCTGTTTATTTCCCTGCAACAGTCCTTTAACATCATTCATGTTCACAAATCACAATGGGCAAACAAGTACTACTAAACTAAACGAAAGAAACACCGCACGCACAAAGTCCATGTATAAACTTTGTATTAGCAGTTTATCTTAGAATAAACTTATTATATGAATGAAAACAATATAATAAATATCTATCTATATCAACATCACATTAACTGCTAATACAAACTTAACTGCTAATACAAGCTTTAAATGCACTCAGGCAAGAGAAGGATTCCGTGAACCTCATAAGAATGAGCAATAGTTTTATATATATATATATAATATAATATATATTGTTGTAAGAAAGAATAATATCAACTTACAACAAAGTTACAATAATTTTATGTATGCTGCTAGCACAACTTATAACATAATATGTAGCACTATTAAGGATGTACTGACAAATTTTTTGGATTTTACACCTAAGTAAAACCCTCATCATCATTTTGCTCATCACAGTAAAAGAACCTTTAAACTTGCAGTAATGACTGACAAACCCTAACTAAAGAACCACATTTACAAATCTGCAAAAAAGGGCAAGTTTCAACTTTTGAGCAGCTCATCAAAACCATAAGAAGATGCTGTACATAAACATTAGGTGCACAAACAATGTCCTATGACGAATTGAATTGCTCCACTGTCCCTATGAATTTTCATGGAAAATTATCAGCCTGACCATAACAAAATATGCATGTATGTAGTAGTCATTTCATCACAAATGTATGTATGTATGTATGTATGTATGTATGTATGTATGTATGGTAGTCATTTCATCACAGATATATTTCTGTATACATGATAATGTTTAAAATGAATTTTTTTCTTTTTTTTAACATAGCATCCTAATTAAAGCAGCCTTTGCTTCCTCACTCTTTTTACTATGTGTTTTCGCATGTGTGCGCATATGCAGCGTGTGTAAGAAATATGTTACCTTAGAATCCTGAAATGGTATCCAACGACGAAGCCATTCCAATTCCACAAGGCAATTAGCACACCAACAGAAGTATTTACAAACCATGGACAAAAGAGAATAAGACAACAACAAAATAGGCAACCAATATGCAAGCCCACTGTATTTTTAGCAACAACCTAAGTGCTTGGCTATTCGTTCAATCAGATCACTTTTCCGAAGCTTAGAATACTTCGATAGATTTTGTGCCTTTGCAATGGTCCTCAGATCACCTATTTTCATATTTTTCAATTTACTAGCAGCAAAACATGAAGATGCCACAGCCTCTGTGCAGGAATCAATTGAGTAGGATTCTATGATTGATAGATCATCCTTACCCGCACTATCATTTGGGTGACTCTGTGATATTGATAAGTCTGTTCCAAGAGTGGAACCTTTAATCTCGACAAGGATTGGCATACTCGAATTCTTTTTTCTTTTCTTTTGAGGCCGTGAAATTAAAATCTGGCTGTCATCCACAGCAACACTGGTTTCTTCAGCTTCATCCTGATGGTCAGAGATTTTCTTGATTGCCTTTCTGTCCAAACACTGATTTGAACTCGAATCAGAGCCAAGCCCAGATTTCCATTGTCTCTTAGCTTTTGAAATTAAAGACGAACAAGAAACCAATTCAATGGAAAGAAAACCCAGTTCTTGAACGCTTGGTGGATTTGATTCAATTTTCCTCTTTGCCTTTTGTTTTTGTGGCTTCAAAGTTGAGTCCAAATCAAACTTCTCATCACTAGCTGTAGTTTCAGCCATTTGAACTTCTTCTGATTGCTCTTTTTCCTCATGAGGCTGTGCGTCGGGTGAATCTTTCTCATATTGCAGCTCCAGAAAAAGAGTTGAGGCAGAATGTTCATCATCCTTCAGTCCAGCTTTTTCAAAGTTTACAGTTTGTTGAGAACGTTCTCTCTTCCCTTCTGCTTCTGAAGATAAAAAAGCAGAATCTATCTTGTCAGTCAGAGTGAAATTTGATTCTTTGATGCATTGTTTATGCAGAGACTTCTGAGCAAAATCACACAGCTTTGGATCCATGTCATGGTATCTGCCTTTTGCCTGCCTGAGAGCACCTAAACTAGAATCAGAGAGATTGCTCCTCTGATTGAGAGCAGTTGTATGTCCCAAAGTGGGACTAATATCACACTTTCCAACTTTGAATTGCCTGACAACTAATGCAGAATCAGAATTACTTCTCCTTTGACAGAGATCAGTTGGCAAAGCATCAGGACTAACATCAGAATTTCCACCTTTTTCCTTCCTAGAAATAGCCAGGCTAGAATCAGGATAATTTCTTCTCACACTAATGCTGGACATATGTTTCAAGCCATCAAAACTAGTGTCAGAACTTTCACCTTTTGCCTTTCTGGAAGTAGCTAACCTGGAATCTGAATTATTACTCTTCCCAAGCAGTCCAGTTGATTGACTCAAAGCATCATTACTGGTATTTCTCAAAATAATTTTTGAAGGCTGCTCAGAGAAAAATGCAGTATGAACTCATTAAAGAGGCAAGATAAGCTAATCAAAATGTCTGACTAGTAGTTAATATGTTGTGTGCCCATGATTAAATCTTTTATTAGCACTAATGCAAATATAACATTCGAGAATGGCTGTTAGTACCTTATCCGCCTTCGAAGGACTTCCTTTGCCTTCAGGATTTGACGATGATTCCAAAATTTTAATTCCAGCAGTGGAAGTAGTAGGGGATGTGCTGGATTCCTCATTTCTACCATCTTTCGAGTCTGGCTTCCACTTTGTTGTCATCCCCTTGTCAAGGTCAGTTTCATGTCTACAAGCATTTGAATCTGGGTTTTTGACAACAGCATTTGTCGGCTGTTCATTATAGGAGGAAAAAATCAGTTAGAAAAAGTCAGTTTATAATCCAAAGGCCACCACAGTTAGCAAAGTCAGATCCTTCAGCTTCAGGGCTGTATATATCATTTTGCATTTGCAAACCTGAATTTCTTTTTCCAGTACACAATCCTAATAATCACTAGACTAACTTTCGTTGCAAATAAGAGCAGAGGAGAGGGAACTGCTAGTTAGTACCTTCACCCTTTCACTAAGATTTTCACTCTTTCCCCTTGGTTTCAATGATGGATCCAAGACAACAGCATGTGCTCCAGATGTAGAACTGTTTTCTTCTGTTTGTTCGCTTAAAATTTTTGGATCTGAAGTTCGCAAAATTTTCTTCTTCTTGGATTTGCTAGCCACATGTTTCGAAGAATTTCTACAAAAATACTTGAACTTAATACCTGCAGGCTGTCCATAGCCCACAATACACACAGAATTATTACTTGACAGACATAATGTAAACAAAAGGGGTAGATAAACTAGTGAAAGATGTTTGTGAATTTATATACAAGAGGAAATGAAGCTGCAAATGACCATTTCTAATAAGATTATCAATGCAAATTAAGAAACCAGAAGGTAATCATGTCTTTCAGCTAGTACAATTTGCCAATGTGCTAGTTAGATCTAAAATTTTGTTTCATATTTATATTTTAATAGAAAGCTTTTATTGCTAAAAGTTTCAAGTTACACAGCGTAGATGTTTCAGAAAATACTCCCCTACAAATGCTAAGTGCTTAGTACTACGGTAGGAAATATGAAAATTCTGAAATTTGATTTCTCAACAAAATATCAAAAAAAAGATATTCTTCTTTGCCCACAGGTAGCCTTTAAAGTTCACAACTAGTTCAATAATTTTGTTGACATAAATTGTAGCAGAGAGAAGGCAAAGTACCTGAGCTTTAACCATGTCTTGATTATGTCTCTTCTTATCTTGAGACTTCAAAAATAAATTCTGGAACTTTTTTTTGTTCATGAGTGCAAAACCTGGTTCTCTGGCTTCCTCGGTACTACGACTTTTTAAGTCAAAGCAGCTCAGTTCTTTCTTATTGTCACCATGAGCAGCTTCTAGTTTCAAAGACTGAGACTCTTTAACATTACCATTTACAAGCTGTTAATAATTAAGATGAGGAGTCAAGAGGCATAAATCACTAAAACTGCAAAACAATAAGACATTGCTAAGTAATCACAAATAGCAGGACAAGCTATTTGGGTGCTTGAAAAGGTTTCACTGATTTCATTCATAAATGTGCTGATACCCAACAAGAATCATGTGCCTAGGAAAGTCGAAGCATCAAGTGGAAGAGCTTCCCATACCTTAATTGTTACTGAATGGTTTGCTTTTTTCTCTTGAGGCATCAAAGATGTCTTTAAGATTGCACCATTTTCTGTGAGAGTAATGCTGGGTTCTTGAATTTCCTCCTTTACAATGGCATAAGAATCAGAATTACTAAATTTTGTGCTCTCTTCCAAAAGTTCAGCTTCATATCCTGGAGGATCAGAGCCGTCTGTGACAGCCGCATCCACAACCTCTTCATTCTTGAAGGAAAAACATATGGTATTCAACGTCAGCTCATGAAAGAAAATATATAACATGCCAATTTTGTAACAAAGACATATGAGAATGACATCGAAAGGTAATAGAAGGGGAAAAAATCAATGTGCTGACAAGAAGATAATTCATAAGTTTTGTCATGCATAACAAAATTAGAGTTAATCTTCAGGTGGAGACTTCATACCAGTGAAGTAATTATCGAAAAAACTACCTTTGAAATCAATCTATCAAAGATTCTTAAATTTATTTATTTATTTATTTATTTTTTCTCAGAGGTACTAAAGAATGACAGAGAGAAAAATACTGCCATGAATCACCCTTGTCGCTACCAAGCAATGGAGAACAAAAATGACAAATCAGCTAAAGAATATAGTGGAATTAGATAACCGTAATCCATAGAGGAATTAGATAACCATAATCCATAAACTATGTTTTGGTGGGTCATTGGTATTCTGAAGTTGAAGTCACAAACTAAAATGCAGGCATATGTACAAGGATAAATAACTTAAACGAACCTCGATAGGTTTCCCATATCATCCTCATTTAGTTCAGATAGTTTTCATATTTTAAACATTGGAGGACTGACGAACAATAGATTTTCAAGAAATGAACCTGCTTATCTTCCTCTTGGCAGTAATCATTGAGCAGAGCCTTTACTATTTCATATACTGTCTCAGCAGGTGTTCTATGCGTCAACAAACTGACCTCAACATCGTCCTTATCTTTGTTCTTCAAATTTTTTACCAAAATATAAAGACAATTAAACTTTTCTCTCAAACTATTATAGCAAATTTCAGGCCATTCATCGTGTTCCTCCCAGGCTAATTCACTTTGAAGAAATAGCAAATCTTTTTCAAGTTCATCAATTTGACTCTCTGCTTCTGTGATCATGATCCTTAGCACTTGTATGCACAATTTCTCATTCAAAGCATCTTCTTCTATTACATCTACAACATCGAAATGAACAAAGAGAAGAAGATTCTATTAACACGTGAGTGTAACAGTCACGTTATGAACCTAAATACACAATTACAATGGGATTGAGGAGGTAAGGAACATTATTACCTAATCCATAACCAAAATGAGAGTCACACATCCACCCAGATCGGGTATAGCAAAAGCAATCATGTGGAACTGAAAGTGCGTCATTCAGTTCAAGTTCCATGCAGTTTGTATGTCTTTATTCTGAAACCCTGAAATTCAAACAGCAACAACATTAAGATTCCACTTACAAAATACAAAACAAATAAGAATAGTGGAGATTTCAGATGGATGCCAACCAGAGAATTCACAAAATTGAAGCTAAAAAAATAAAGGTAATTAATAAGATAAATATTTAGCAGTAAGAAAAACAATAAGGGTAAGTAAACTTTACAGTAAACGACATCTAAACGGTGTACTCAGGAAGTTCAGGCGGGAACACAGAAAATTAGGCAATAATCAAATATAAGCCAAAAATAAAAAAAAACTGAAAGTGATAATTGAACAAGATACATTCAAAATGCAGGCCCTCAAAAGCAAAAGAAAATTTTATATTCAATAAATTTAAAACTCACCGCAATTTAATAAGGGAAAAGTAACAAATTATTATCCAATAAGTAGATAAACAAATAAACAAAGTACTTTCCTGTAATTTATCTGCTTCACCATGCACACTAATAATAATTGCTACCCAGCAGAACTTGATTAAACCTCAATCAATAATTCACTAACATGTAAATTAAAACAAAATTAACCAAATAAAATGAAATTAAACAAGTTTCACCTCACGTCACAAAAAATTAACACCAAACTTAGAATAATTGTCGCAACTGACAAATGGATGAATGCACACCAACGGATAGAAAATAAGGGGAATGTGGGTTATCTAGGAAGCCAAACAGTACGAAATAGACAATACCTGAAGTTGCTGCTCCCTTCGATTGAGCTAAAACGATTTTATAACAGACATTTCTAGGTAGGGTTTCGAGATCTCGATATTGGAAAGAGGATGTTTAACCCTTCGTTTTTTTTTTTTTAAATGTTTTAGAGAGTGTTAAGTGAGTGAGCACTTTTTTTTTTTTTTTTGCGAAAAAGGCTGCTGACAGAAAGCGACGAATACTCTCTTTTGGAGAGAGAAATTATTTACTCTGTACTAACTGAGTGATTTTTTTTTTTAAAAAAAAAAGGGTAATTTTGGAAACTAAAAGATAGACCTTGAAGCCGCGGATGATAACTTCACCTGCGATCATGAATTATATTAAAAAATAATTCGTTAGGATTTATGACGAGGTCAAGTGCCAATAAATATATGAATATACTTTAAAAGACAATTTCATTTTGATACATAAAATAATTTTATTTTAATTTTTTAATTACATATTTTTTAATTTTTTCAACATTGCACGTTTAACGTAAAATACACAAACAATCAAATTTGAACTTGATGAATTTTATTTACACTTGATAATTTTGTTATCAATTTACTTTTATAATATAGTAATGAATTAATATCTATTATATGAATTTATAAAATATTATTTTAAATTTATGATATTTTATATGTAAATTAATAAAATAATTAATATTTGTTTGTGAAATTATTGTAATTAATTTTATTTTATATTATAGAATTCGATATTTTATATAAATGACATATTTTATTTGAATAGATTATAAATTTAAATTTAATATTTTATAATAATTAAAAAATTATTAAAAATATAAATAGTCATACAAATTTAATAAATATTAAGTATTTATTAAAATAAATTTAATTATAAAATATTAAATTTAAAAAGATTTGGTATTAAATTTTGGTAGCAGATACCGTGAATACAAGTGTCCGTTCCAAATTAGACAAATTCCCAAGTGCATAATCTGAAGGCAAAGAAACGCTCGCGTAGTCATATAATAATGCATGTGGTCGACTGCCCAGGATGACGATGCACGCCAGACAGTGGGAACTCAAGAGAGCGTCAAGATGGTTAAAAAGGTTGATTTGCAGGTGCATTCCCAGTGTACGAAACTTCGTTAGATACTTTTCTTGGAATATCTACGGCCGC
>CP135577.1:7333519-7344730 GCA_032401905.1 Swietenia macrophylla | reverse complement strand
AGTATAGAAATTGAAGAAAATAAATAGATTTTATTATTATAGTTTCACAGTTAAGATTATTACTATTTTGACTTCTTGCGCACTAGATCAATTGATTTTGAGTTTAATAAAATAGTTTAATTGGTAAATTTTTTAAAAATTGTTGGAAATTAGATAAAAATTTATAAAATTTTGAATGAGGTGAAAATACTTTTAATAATTTTAAATTCAAAATAAAAAAAATACTAAATTTTAATAATTTTAAAGTCAAAATAAAAAAATACTAAATTTCAATAATTTTAAAGTCAAAATAAAAATTTTATAATATTAAAATAAAATAATAATTTTTAATAATTTTAGGCCTTAAGTGTAAATATTTTTAGAGTATTTTTGTAATTATTTATAATATATAGACTTCTTTATAATTTTTTATTAATAATATTTCTATTTTAGAAATTTAAAATTTTAGAATTTTTAGGTTAGATTTTAGCTAAATTTTAGATTGAAACTTTAATTGTATTTTATTATAAATAGTACAAGTTAGTAGTTCATTTTAGTAAATTGCATCAGTTTTTGTAAAATATTTTTAAGCAGTGATAGCATAAAGGAAAAGAAATCTTTAAAATTTTAGAAAAAGTACCTGCAGACTTAACTAGGTAGGTATTTTATGTGTAATTGAGTATTTTTGTATTTTAAAAACTGAAAAGTAAGGAAGTATATTAAATTTTTCTGAAAAAAATTATTTTTCAATAATATATTTATTGTAGTATGTTATTTTATATAAATTTTTTAATAATTTAGAAATGTTATTATTGTTGAATCATACTTCCAATATTTTTAATGTTGTAAAATAGTATGAATGAATTATTTTGTTATTACTGTATGTGGTTGGATCATAAAATGTTGTATGACCTTTTGTTTAGCACCAGTGGCTATAAATTTGATTTTAGTCCTACGGCAAAAACTCATAAAGTTGAAATTATGGGTGGCGGTCTTTGGGCATAGAGTCCTTAAAGTATGCAGGCCACACATTTATTGGACAGCAGTCTCTGAGAATAGTGCTCCAAAACTGTTCATTACATATACTAATAATCAAATTATAATGTTGTTTAATGATCATCATTTATGCTTATTTATGTTTACTTACAGTTATTTATAACATGATTAATTGGAAGTATAATCATTATTACATTCATTTGAAAATCTCAGTTATATGTGAATACCTACTGAATTTTAACTTACCTTTTATTTGAAGCAAATGAAAAATAGGTGACAAAAAGAAATTATACATTTTTGCTTGATGTATTTTAGAGTAACAATTAGTAATGTATGTTAGATTATTAGAATGTTATAAAAAAATTATTCTTATTTAGTTAAATAAATACATTTAAGTATTGATGTAATTAATATTGTGTGGCAGTAGTAAGGATTTCATAAGAAATATTGGAAATGTTGTACAATTTTAATACTTGCAAGTTTTGTAGATATTGTCTATGTATAATAAGAATTCTGTCGAAATATTACTTACCCTATTCCTTTACATTAAATTATCACATTAAACTTTAATTCACGAACCCATAATTTTAGGAGCGTGACAGTTTGGTATCAGAGTCAGGTTATAGATTCTGTAGACCAAAGACTTAGAGTAGGGCTTTTGCTCTTACGCGAGAAATGGAATGGTCAGATCATATGGTGGTAGAAGGTACATTTCTTTTGTTCAATACCAAAATTAAAGTTCTGTTTGATTCTGGTACTACTAATTCTTTTATATCTTCAAATCTAATATCTTCCTTGGGTTTAGAAACCGTATCCTTAAAATCTAAATTGTTAGTTGACATGTCCATTGAGTGTAGTATGAATGTTGATAAGATATGCTGAGATTGTGAAATTGATATCTTTTGGGTTAGTAGTGATAGAAATGATAAATTATTATATAATCCTTGGGATGGATTAATTGTCATTTTTTAGTACAATCATAGATTGTCAAAAAAAGAGGATAGATGTTACTCTTCCATACGGTAACAAATTTTGTATCTTTAAAAATATAAGTAGTAGTCAACCTTGTACTTATACTGAATATAAAGAGCATAAGAATTATCTGGGATGGATGACTAATTTATGTTACTAAGAAGGTAAAGAATTAGAAACATGACCCATTCCTGTAGTTGATAATTTTTTTGATGTTTTTCTTGATAATTTGTCTAGTTTGCCACCAAAAAGAGAAATAGACTTTGTTTTGAGACATACCCGGAAACTTTTCCTATTTCAATAGTTCTTTATAGAATGGCTCAAGTAGAATTACGAGAGTTGAAATAACAATTGCAAGAAATGCTGAATAAAAGGTTCATAATACCTAATACTTCTCCTTGGAGTGCACTAATTTTATTCGTCGAAAAGAAAGATGGCAGCCTAAGACTGTGTGTGGACTACAGACAACTAAATTGGGTGACGGTAAATAATAAATATTTATTTCCTAGAATTGATAATTTGTTTGACCAATTACATAGTTCCAAATATTTTTCCAAAATTAATCTTTGATCAGGCTACTATCAACTAAGAATTAGAGATGCAAATATTCTAAAACTACTTTCCGTACAAGGTATATGCATTTTAAATTTGTGGTAATGCACCGAATCTTCCACCCATATCTTAATAAATTCATAATTATGTTTGTGAATTATATTTTGATTTATTTGAAAACACTAGAAGAATATGAACAACACTTAAGAATTTGTTTACAAGTGTTGAGGGAGCATCGATTATATGCTAAATAGAGTTAATGTGAGTTTTGAATGACGAAAGTTAAATTTTTAAGACGTGATTTTTGAAGAATGTATTTCAGTTGATCCTGTTAAGGTAGAAGCAGTGCAAAACTAGAATAAGTTAAAAAGTGTGATAGAGATAAAAAGTTTTCTTAAATTGGCAGGATATTATCACAAATTTGTAAAAGACTTTTTTCGAATTACTGCACCACTTACATGGTTAATAAAAAAAAAGTAAAATATGAGTGGTGTAAAAAATATGAGCAAGTTTTTGTAGAATTGAAAAAGCGGCTAACTTCTACTCCAATTCTAATTATTTCTAAGTATGGTGTGGGGTATATACTATCTATTGCGGTGCATTAAGAGTGGACATTGATTGTAAATTAATACAGAGAGGTAGAGTTGTGGCTTATGGTTCATATCAGTTGAAAACACATGAATAAAATTACCCTACTCATGATTTGGAACTTGCCGCTATTGTGCTTCCATTAATAATATGGAGACATTATTTATATGAAGAAAAGTTTGAAGTATTCTCTGACCATAAAAGTTTTCGATATTTATTCACTTAGAAAGAATTGAGCCTGAGACAGATTAGATAGATGGAGTTCTTGCAGCATTATGATTTTACCTTACATTACCATCTTAGTAAAACTAATATTGTGGCAGATGTATTAAGTAGAAAGTCCCAAGGTACATTGGCTGGTCTATTCTATCATAAGTGAAAATTTGTAAACATTTGGAAGAATTTAATTTAAGAATTGACGAAGTAAAAGATAAGCCTTGTTTATTTAAATTAGTAGCACAACCTATTATTATTCAGAAGGTGATTGAAACTCAACAAAATAACCCTGAAGCGCAAGTAATACGCGTTAAGTTAAAAAGTAGTGAGGCAGTTGATGGGTGGTCAATTGATTCGTTTGAAGGTTTAAAGTTTGTAAGTAGACTTTTTGTAACAATAATGGAATCACTTAGAAATAATATTCTAATTGAGGTCCATAAGACCAAGTTTACCATTCATCCGAGAAACACAAAAATGTATCAAATGTTACATAGGCAATTTTGGTGGAAAGGAATGAAAAAAAGTGTGGGTGAATTTGTAGCCAAATATTTAGTATGTCAATAAGTAAAAGCAAAACATCAAAAGCCAGCGGGATTACACCAACTATTACCAGTGTTAGAATAAAAATAGGAGTATGTCACTATAAATTTTGTGAAGGGACTTCTAAAAACTAAAAATGGGTATGATTGTATATGGGCAATTGTAGATAGATTAACAAAATCATCTCACTTTTTACTTGTTAATAATACGGATTCTTTTGATACTTTAAGTATATTATATTTTTAGAAGATAGTCAGATTGTATAGAGTACTCCTATTTATTGTTTTTGATAGGGACCCATAATTTACATCCGAATTTTGGAGAAACTTACAGAAAGGCATGATTACTACGTTAAATTTTAGTACGGCATATCATCTCCAAACAGATAAACAATCTGAAAGAGTTATACATATAGTAGAGGATATGCTCAGATCTTGTATTTTGAATTCTCAAGGCTCTTGAGTTGAACATTTACCTTTAGTGGAATTCACTTACAACAATAGTTATCAGTCTAGTCTTAAAATGACACTATTTATGGCATTATATGGGAGATCCTGTAAATCACTAGTATATTGAGCAAAAGTTAGTAAAATTTCATTAATTGATTCTGAGTTAGTAAAGGAGATTACTGAAAAAGTAAAACTAATCAGACAACAGCTTCTTATAGTCCAAAATCGTCAAAAGAATTATGTGGATCACAGAAGAAGACCATTAGAGTTTGAGGTGGAAGATCATATATTCTTAAAAGTTAGACCTCGATTTGGTATTACCAAACTTAGAAAAGGTAAAAAAACTAGTTCCAAAATTTATTGGCCCTTTTGAAATATTGGAGTAAGTTGGTGAAGTGGCATAAAGATGAGCATTGCCATCCTAGTTATCAAATATTCATAATGTCTTTCATGTTTTTATACTTAAAAAGTACCAACTAGATCCTTCCCGCGTTTTAAATTGGAGAACTCTTACTTTAACTGAAGATGTTTCTTATGAACAAAGTTCAATTCATATTATTGATCGTAAAGAACAAGTGTTTCATAGAAGAATAATTTTGCTAGTAAAAGTCGTTTGGCAATATCATGGAAAAAAAGAAGTTACTTAGGAACTCGAATCGAAGTTATTAATAAAATATTCTTATTTATTCCAAAACTAAAAGTAAGCTTATAAAATTTCAAGGACGAAATTTTTTTAAGGAGCGAGGCTTGTTACATTTGGGTCCAAAGAAGAAAAAGAAAATTGTGCCCAATTTCTTTTTTCCTTTAGCCCATTAGCAATTTAATTTTTGGCCCACTTTCTTTTACTCTATAAATGTAAGGTAGGACAAATTAAGATGAAACATTTGAGAACTTAATAAAAGGTCCGAGAAAGAGAAAGAAGAGAGAGGAAAAGAGAGAAAAAAACAAAGAGAAAAGAAAAGAGAGGAAGGAAAAGAATGAGAAGAAGAAAGAGAATGAAAGGCAGAAGAAGAAGAATAGGAGAAGGGAGGTAAGAAGTTAGAAGAAGCAATTTATTTTTTTTTATTTTGAGAAAAAAATTTATTTATTTTAGTGTAGAAATTGTTAGAAATTGAAGGAAATAAATAGATTTTATTTTTATAGTTTTACAGTTAAAATTATTTCTATTTTGACTTATTGGACACTAGATCAATAGATTCTGAGTTTAATAAAATAGTTTAATCAGTAGATTTTTCAAAAATTATTAAAAATTAGATAAAAATTTATAAATTTTTGAATGGGGTAAAAATATAAAATTGTAATAATTTTGTCAAAATAAAAATTCTCATAGTTTTGTGGTTAAAATAGAAATTCTCATAATATTAGGACAAAATAGTAATTTTTAATAATTTTAGACATTAAGTGTAAATATTTTTAAGATATTTTTGTAATTTTTATAATATAAGAATTTTTCATAATTTTTTATTAATAATATTTTCATTTTAGAAATTCAAAATTTTAGAATTTTTAGATCAGATTTTAGTTGAATTTTAGACTAAAATTTTATTTATATTTTATTATAAATAGTATAAGTTAGTAGTTTATTTTAGTGAATTGTGTCGATTCTTGTGAAATATTATTAGGCAATAATAACAAAAAAAAAAAGAGAAATCTTTAAAGTTTTAGAAAGGACACCTGCAAACCTAACGAGGCAACTATTTTACATGTAATTGAGTATTTTAGTATGCAGGCCACACATTTTTTAGACAACAGTTTATAAGAATAGTACTCCAAAACTATGCATTACATATAATGATAATCAAATTATAATCTTATTGAATGACCATCAATTATACTTATTTATGTCTACTTACAGTTATTTATAACGTGATTAATTGAAAGTATAATCATTATTACATTCATTTAAAAATCTCAGTTATACATGAATACATACTAAATTTTAACTCACTTCTTATTTTTCAGGTTCATTTAGACCAAGTGAAAAATAGGTGACGTGAAGGAGATTATGTTTTTATGCTTAATGTATTTTGGAGTAATAATTAGAAGTGTATGTTGAGTTGTCATAACATTATAAGAAAATTATTCTTATTTAGTTAAATAAATACATTAAATTTTGACGTAATTGATATTGTGTGACATTAGTTAAAATTTCATGAAAAATATTGAGAATATTATAGAATTTTAATACTTGCAGGTTTTGTAGTTATTATTTATATATAATAAAAATTCTGTCGAAATATTATCGATCGTATTTTTTTATATTAAATTATTTTATTAAACTTTAATTCATAAAAACAAGAAGTAACAGCATAGAATGTCTGAAATAGTCCAGTCGGTTGCCCCGCTTGTCGTGGTACAAGACATGCAGAGAATGAATCCATCACACCGACCTTAAAGGAGGATTAGTCTGTTTTGTGTTTATGCGCGGATTGAAATGGAGCGGAGTGTGCAGTAGCCAAAAATTCCGCGTAGCAGATAACGAGGCAGCAGCAGAAGAATATCAACTTAATAAAATCACCTCAAAATTAAAAGTAGACGGAGCACAAATAATCGAACAGCAAGAGACCATGCATATTAGCTAACCTGAACAGAGTTGAGTGAACGCAAATAATTATAGTAATGTGCCTGGCTGGTATTAATCTATGTATACATACATATCACATAAAACCGTGAAAGCACATACTATAAATAACAATAATAATTCATAAGAGCCACAACCATGAACTTTCCGTATACCAACAAATAATCAATCAAAAGGGAAAATTCTTATTAGAGAGCAAATGAATACAACATATTTGTAGCCATTAATAAACTTACAAAACAATTCTGTGCATAAATTACAAAATTTTAGAATGCATAGAAAACGGTCTATGCCATCCACTTTCCTAGTGGCTCACTTCCACTTTTTTCTCAAGGTCCAAAACTAATTTATACAAAGGGGGTTAAATAAAAAATGCCACAAGCCCCTTGTTTACAACTATTACCCGACATAAAAAAAATAAAAATTAAAAATTAAAAATTAGAGCTCACAAGCACCAGTGGCATGACTTATTTCTTCTGCAGGGCCCAGATATCGTACATGCTTCCTTTTTTCCACATTCAAAATTCATCCAGGTGACATGTTTTCCATTTCTCGCGTATTCCAAGGAGCATGTAAAAGGGACTTGGTTTTAAAGTAAAGGTAAGCATCTAAATCATATCCACCAGACTCCATTCTGCCAAGAATATCATAAGCAAAATTCTTTTTATCTTTGGAAAGAAGAAGAGACTTAAGCAGATAGTTGCAAACTCGTGGCATCAAAATGAAACCATTCTTCAGTGTGTAAAGGAAAATGTCTATTGCCTGGTCTAGGTAACCACGTTTGCAGAGACCATGTATCAACTTAACACAGCTCGGGGGAGTGATGATGACCTTGCACTCTTCTAGAATGGAAAAAATATTAAAAGCCTCTTCTACTCGCCCAGATTGGCACAACCCGATTAGCAAAATGGTATAAGGTGCTAAACTAAAATCATTCAATTTAAAGTCCATTTCCACTAAGCCTCGGATGGCCTTTTCCACTTCTCCCTTCTCAAAGTGTTCTTCAATTGATTTGACAGCTTTATCTTCCCGACAGGATATGTCCTTCAGATACTTCAACCAAAGACTAAAAGCTACAGAAAACTTCCTCCTCCGACATGACCAAGTCATCAGTGAATTGTAAACTGATGAGGTAGGTGTACAACCATTCTTCACCATTTGCTCAAAGATTCTGAAGGAATCCTCTTCTCTGCCAACTCTCTGTAGACCATTAATGAGTGTTCCATAGGTTACAGAGTCGGGGGAGAGCCCCTTGAGCTGTAGCTCCTTGAAGAGCTTGAAAGCACCATTAATGTTTCCAGTCTTACAAAAGCCATGAATCAAAACATTGTAAGTGATGATGTCTGGCACATTTCCACTATCAGCAAGCTGTGAGAGAATCTTGTAGGCCTTATGAATCAATCCCGACCCACAAAATTGCTCCACCATAGCTTGTAAACCAGCGCTATCAAGAACCCGATTACTGCCCTGAGAAAGCCGAAGAAATAACGAAGGATTTCTCCCAATCTCCATCTTATAAAACAAAAGGTTAGCTTTCTCAAGTTCGCCAGCCTTGCAAAGCCCATCTATAAGAGCATTGAATGTAGCAACAGAAGGAAAACACCCAGCCTTTTCCATCTTATTGAAAATTTCTTGTGCATCATCAACCATTCCATTCCTACACATACCAGAAATAAGAATGGTATAAGTGCAAGTATTAGGAAAGCTATCACGCTTCAAAATCTCAACCTGAAGAGACCGAGCCTGATCCAAAAGACCCATATCACAAAATCCCTTGATCACAGCATTGTAACAATAAGTATCTGGGACTACGCCTCTCTCACTCATCTCACTCATCAACTTCATAGCATCCATAACCTTACCAGACTCTGACAACCCTCGTATCATTACACCATATAAAACAATATCAGGCTCTATATTCTCCTCAAGCATTTTGCTATACCACGCATAGGCTTCATTATATCTCTTAGCTCTAAACAGCCCATCAATTATACTACTATAACCGCATACTCCAAGGACAAAACCATCTTTCTGAAAAGACCTCAAATGCGCCAAAGCTTCATCAACTCTTCCTAAATTACAAAATCCATTAAGTAAAGCATTGTAAGCAGCAGAGTCAATATTACATCCACTCTCTTTCATCTGTATAAACAATCTATATGCATCATCAGCCCTCTTGGCATGGCATAAACCCGAAATAACGATTGTGTAAGTAACCTTATTTGGCAAAATGCCTCTCTGCGTCATTTGATCGAACATCTTAAGTGCATCCTGAGTTTTTCCGCTCTTGCATAACCCATCAATCAAAATAGAAAATGTAACTTTGTTAGGCATGCAATTTGATTTTAACATTTGATTATAAACCGCCAAAGCTAAGAAAAACACTTTTTTACGTGACAGAATATGTAGTATCGCATTGTAAGTTAGAATATCAGGCTCACATTCAAAGTCCTTCATCCTAGCGAAACTCTCCAATGCTTTCTCACAATTACCCACTTTCTCATAGCCTGATATGAGAACAAAAAACGCATCGGAGACAACTGAAATGTCACCGGCCCTTAACTCCTCGAGAGTTTTCCAGTACAAATCAAACCCATTTGGTTTTAGGAGCATGTCAATGATTGCTTTATGAGAATCCGAGCCACGCAAACGCTTGCGTTTTGCTGCCCAGATAAAGAAACGAAAACCCAACTGAAGGTTTTGTGTTTGTTGGATTATAGAACTGACAATGCTAGGAGAAAGAAATGGAACGAGCGGTTCCAGTGCCGGTTCGATGGGGTTTCCAGTGTCAAGGATGTTAAGAACTTCATTGAATATGGGCGATTGAGAAGTCGATGAAGAGGAAGATGAGTGGAGATAATGAAGCGGTGATGATTGTCTTGGAGAGACACGACGCGAGGAGATTGAGCGAAGAAGAAGAAAAAGGAATTTCATAGCGGATTTGTGTAAGATGATAATACACTCATTGCTTTCGGAGGAGCTAGGTTTTAGATTGGAAGCTTTGGTTTTTGATCGTTCAAGCGGAAAAGCCGAAAAAAGCAGAAAAGCTGGGAAATAGAGACGAGAGCAAAGGGGCGGCGTGGGGGTTGAAAATTGGGGCTTTTGATCAAAATGGCCCAAATTTTGTACCCAAATGTCGATATTTTCAAAAGAAACTTGAAGGAACATTTTGACAAATTGTCTTAAATAAATGTTGAGGCCACTTCAAAAACAAAGCAATCCCATTTTAATCAAAATACTCCTTACTCTTTTAAAAACTTTGTTTTTTATTTATTTCTCTTTTAAAACAAATAAAAGTACCCTCCTTCCACCCAAACACCAACGGTTCAACCCTAATGCCAACAATTGATATATTTCTAACCAACGGCAAACTTCCAATAACCAATCAAAAGTATCTGAGATTGAGGATGGATTAGAATCATTATAAAATAATGACACTCCAATGCTATCCAACAGTAATGGATCAAAGATTACTAAAACATTCAAGATTAAAGAAAAAAAAAAGGGTAATAGATTGTTTCGTTAGTTTTCGACCATCGTTATCACATTTTCAGGCACTAGACATGAGTATGATCTTTGTGGTGGCAAGATTGAATGAAAAGATATTTATCAAAAGGTAAAACTAACTTAGACGAGCAAAGCTGAAGCCATTGGGATGCTTTTAAACTATTTTTCACTTCAATGAGTATAAGATGTATCATGCTTCACAATTTAATTTGGTCTATCAGAATGGTGTTGCATTGTAAGGTGTCTTAGAAATGGGAATTGACCATGTTTTAAGCATATGTTATTGACTGATTTTAGTTTTAAGTTATTGTGGGGGTCTTTGCACTATCAAGTTTATGTTCAAGTTTTGATGCCACATCATGACCTTTAATTCCTTGCCTTTTGGAGCGTGGATGAGTTGATTCGGAATTAAATATTTGGCATGCTTAGAGTAGTAAGTAATGATGCCTTTTTTTTTTTTTTTTTTTTTTTTGGAGGGGGGGAGATGGGGATTTAAAATTTCTTTTTAACTTGAAGCTATATTTCTATTTGAATTTGGATGACAGCTAAAATAAATCTCTCTTTCAGACAGATCATGTTAAGAGTTCTCTTTATAGTATGTTAATCGACTGAATTTATTCCAATCATATTAGATAGCTATATATAAATCTAATCAAACCCTCTCCATCGTTAAAAATATCATCACCATCGAACAAACAAATTTCCTCAAGTTGTACCCATGAGAACTATCAGTGGAACTTGTTACATAATTTTGTTATTAATAATTTCGTGTTATAAAAACAGATTGCAAAGAAAGAGCATACAGATTTGGGTTCATGATGTTACCTACAT
>CP135577.1:7279065-7333244 GCA_032401905.1 Swietenia macrophylla | reverse complement strand
AATTTTAAAATTATTATTTTAAATATAAAGTTGTAATATTTAAATTTAAAAAAAAAAATTGTAACACCTGCCCAGCATTGTTAGGAATTGAACTCAAGTTCTACAAAAAAAATAATAGTTATAATAAATTTATTAAATAAATTAATATTTATTTATATTTAAATATTGCATCAAGAGTAAGCGGTTATATAAAAATAAATTTATCTAAAATTGATAAAATTAATTAACTTAATAAGAATTTTTTAAAATTGATTATTTATATAAATAACTTTGAAATAAGACCATTTTGATAATTTTTTCTTTAAAGATTGGCTAATGTCATTTCAGTCTCTCCAAATTTACGTAGAAAGTTCCTTCTTTTGTTGTCCCTTCTCACTTTAACACTTCTACTCCTAGTTAGTTCCCTTTCTTCATTCACGATGCTGCAAAATCTACTTAGGAATTAGTTTGAAAACAGCCTTTTTAGTTACTAAAGGTGGAGTAGGTAATAGAGTAATGTTGTCTCCAAGTTTCTTCTTATGACATGATACATGGAAGGTAGGATGTATTTGTGCCTCTGCAGGTAGACAATTTTGTAAGCCACAAAGCTAACTTCTGAAGAACTCGGAATGGGCTATAGGAACGAGGTCATGACTTCAAATGCTTTCCGTTGCCCAAAGAAAGTTGCTTGTATGGTTGCAATCTCAGGTAAACATAATCATCCACTTCAATGCTTCAGTTTGTTCGATATTTGTCAGCAAATTTCTTCATTCCTTTTCTTACTGCATGTAGGCTGTCTTGAAGCAAATGGAGAATTAGGTCTTAGGTCTTGAAAGTATCTTCAACAGCTTGAACTTGTGTAATGCCTAAAGTGTAGAATGACAGTATTGGGGGTGGGTAGCCCATTTCTCACTCTTCCACTAAGTAACATCTCAAATACTGCTCTAGGCACTCATTTTACTAGTTTGGTCTTTCTATTTGACTAGGGATGATAGGCAAAAGAAAATTGTAGAACAATGCCCTGTAATTTACATAGATCTTGCTAGTGAAATTAAGATCTACGACAGTTACAATGGAATTGAGGCATTTCAACTAACTTAAACATGTTAAGAAATCTATTAGATATTTTTAACAGTACAAGGGTGATAAAGTGCAATAAAATGGTTGCTTTTGTTTGTCTATCCACAATGATAAAAATAACATGAAATGCTTTTAAAGCAGGAAGACCTTCTATGCAATTCATAGAGATGTCAAATCATTCATGTGATACAACTGGAAGAGATTATAGGACGCCTATTAGAGATATATTTTCAAACTTGTATCTCGAGAACATTTCACATTCCTTGATGAATATTAGACAACATTTCTCATTCCTTGATGAATATCGGTCATCTTTACGCGTACCCTTCCAATAAAATTCTCGTATAGCTCTGTGTAGTGTCTTATGATAACCAGAATGTCCTTCAATATGGTTGTTCACCTCTTGCAAAATATGAACCTTGAGATGCCTTCATCGAATTTACTTAGGATCTCTTATAACTATGATTCATTATCATAGCTTTTCTTAATGTCTTCCAACTAGGATGAACATGGAAATATGATTGCAGTCAAACTTGAATTCTATTTATCTTCAAACTTATAAGAGTGTGCATCAGCCGCTTTGTTCTCCTTGCCCTTCTTGCACTCCAATAATAGACCATAGGCCAACAGTTTTGTGATCCATTTTGTTGTATAGGAGTGTTAATCCTTTGTTCCAAAAGGTATTTAAGGTTTTGAGGGGTCACTTTAAAATTCTGCACAATTAAATATGGTTTCCATTTTCTCATGGCAAAAACTAAAGTCATCAATTCATTCTTATAAGTGGACATGTGTAGGGTTTACCTCTATTTACTTGACTCATAAAAGTAATTGGTCTCTCTTTTTGCATTAAGACAACACATATGCTTACTCTAAATGCAACACATTGTATGGTTAGCTAAAATCGGCAATGCTAAAACTGGAGGTTTGGCTGCTGCTTCCTTCCGCTTTACAAAAGCGTTTTTATCTTCTACACTTTCTTGAAAATTATTCTTCTTAAGTAGCTCAATTAAGGGTGTAGCAATATTGCTATAACTTTCTATGAACCTTTTGTCATAACTTGTTAGTTCCAAAAATCCTCAAAGGAAATTTTGAGATATTATAGATGATCAGTCCAGTATTGCTTGAATTTTACTGTGGTCAGCTTAAACTCTTTCCTTTGAGATATAATATCCCAACTAATCAATTTCGTTAATTTTAAATGTTAAACGAGTTTTATATCCATATTTTAAATATCATCGAGTTAATATTTAGACAGTGTTCGAGAATTTATTATTTTTTAATTTTTTTTGATTTTACAAGATTTAAAAAAATTATAAATAAAAATATTCAATTAAATTTAGAGGTCATATACATATTAAAACAACTTAAAATCAATAAGAAATAGAAACCAATGTGCCTAACTATCTAACAAACAGTGCTTAGGTAGTGAAACATAGAAAAATGTCACAAAATTTGTCTAACCCAAAAGCACAGTGCTTAGACACTGCTATAGTACATTAAACAGTGACTTACTATAGTATTTTGCTACAGTAAAAGCTCGTGGACAATGTTGAGCAGCCCAAAAAGAGGGCCTAAGCAGTAGGTGAAGGAAATAGAAAAAATAAATAAATCTTCTCCTAATAAGCAAAAAAAGTTTAATTTTAAGGTTTTTTTGAAAACATACATAAGAGAGCCACCAAATGAGAGAAAAGGAGAGCTACCAAATAAGAGGAAAAGGAATAAGAAAAAAAAAAGACCTTGAAAAGGTTGGAGAAAAGAGTGAAATCTCTCCATCTTAACTTGTAATTTAAATTTAATTTCTTTCGTTTTTCACTTCTATTTGTTAAAAATGTTCAATATAATAAGTAGAATATTATTTTCTCTTATTATGAAGTAATTTATTTTTTAAGTTATGATGTAGCTAACTATGATGTTAAGACTTTTATTTATTTAAAATAATCAAAATTTATCTATATTGATTGAGTACTCTTTACTATTTTTAATACTTTTAGATAACTAGTCATTATTTAGATGATTAAAGATTCTTATTAAAAGCCTAAAAAAATTATTTATGATTAAGTGTTTATATTAAATATCATAAGTCTATATAAGATAGAAATCTACTTGTATACTTGGTATAATTATTACGTAAAATTACAATACTTAATATATTTTTTACTATCTTAATTTACGTTAGAATATAATAGATTGATAGTTTAAAATAATTTTATTATAATCATAAAAAAGATTAATAAATAATTGTGATATTATTAATTATCAACTATGAATATAAGTTTCATTATTAAAAATAGATAAAATTTTAACGTATTAGTTTCAGTGAAATTAAATATTTTAAAACTTACTCTTTATAATTTTATCTTTACTTGCTTATAATAACATACACTTGCGTTCACATAATTTTTCACAACCCTAAACTTACACTTAGATCTTTAGGTAAATAGTTGATGTTGTTTTAATATGTCTAAAATAATTTGAAAGTAATGTAAAGAGTGTTAGGATCCTTGTTACAAACAAGTATGTCATTGAAAAATACAAGAAAATGCTTTAAAATTTAGTTCGCCAGTGCCTGAAAAGCTATTGGTGCAATGGTAAGCCCAAAATGCATTATTAAAAACTCGTAGTGACTTTTATGAGTTATAAATATTGTTTTGTGAATATCATCTAAATGCATCATTATTTTGTGATAATCATATTTGAGAATTGGCTTAGAAAATACAGTTGCACAATAAATTTCATCTAGAAACTCATCTACTATTGATTTTGGGATTTCAGCCTTGATTGTCTCCTTCTTTAGGACTCTATAATCTATGTATAATCTCATAAATGGTAAAAATACATGAGTGAAAATGGACTCTAACCATGCCTGACTATTTTATTTACAACAGCTATTTACTAGCTTTTCAATCTCTATCTTTTAAATAAAAAAAATAACTTTAGGATCTCAGATAGTTTCGTGCCTTCATGTAAAGTTATTTTATGGTCAAAGAATCTAGATAGAAATAGTCCTTTGGGTTCATCAAAAATCATGTTGTGATCATCCAAAACTTGGGATAGTTAAGAAAGGTTATAGAAAGTTTCTATTTAAGAATATATTTTCTCTATGAGATGTAACGAAAGATCCAATCTATCTATGTTAGCAAGCTTGACATTTTTTTTTTCCAATCAGTGAGGGTTAATTTAGTAAAATAAGTCCATGGAAGATGGAGATTGACCCTAAAATTTTAAATTCCATCTTTAACTTTGAGAAATCCCAAAGGATTAAACTCAAGGTCCTTAACTAGTAAACACCTAATACTAAATCACAACCCCCTGTTATCAACACATAAAAATCAGCCTGATAAGAATTACAGTGTATATGAAAGACTCCTCTATTGTACTTCCTTTGACTTTGTAGAGAATCTTAATTAGCTACTTTAACCAACACCTAGGCATCCTATTGGACCTTGATTTGGCCTTATGAAGAAACTGATGTATCTAGAAAGTTATGACTACTTACATTGACAATAGGCACCATCATTTCTTGATTGTTAATTCTACAAAAAAGTTTCATTATTTTGGGATTAGAAGAGCCTATTATAAGATGAAAGGAAATCTCTATCTGTTACTCTGTTATAAGCCTATCTTGACATAATTCTTGAATGAAAATTGGCATCTTGTTTGAGTTTTCCAATTATGTTAAGGCTATATCTTCAAGTGTTGATTCAATTCCTTCTATTGAAAATAATTTAGCATTCTTTCATTGATGACTAAGAGCCCAACTCTCATCACAATTAAAGAAGAGGCCTTTGGAGCACCTCTCTCACGTTTGAGCAAGTGTGATGAATTAAAAAGGAATAGAAATCCCCTTTTTGCTCAAGACTGGTTTGGTATAGATGAACTTGCTAATGGTTTAGAATTACTTTTAATAGGAACATTTTCTTTTAAAGCTTGTCAATTTCTAATGCTTGGCTCAATAAGTTAGGCTTAAGCATTCTAATCGAAATCCAAATATCATCCTTAAGTCCATTAAGGAACATATTCAATTTATAGGACTCATTCAACTTAAGAAGTCAGTTAGATAATTGCTCAATTAAATCTTATAGGTCATTATAATGGTGATTTGGCTTAGCCTGTTATAGGCATTCATAGGGTCATCATAATTAAACAACTGAATGCATATTATTATATCTTAAGTGAAGGCATTCTGATTAAAAATTGTCCATGTAGTCTCGAGATCTTGGAGCCAAATCATGAAATTACCTTTTATATGAAATGAGGTAATTAATTAATAGTTTGTGATGAGTAGAATTTCGATAACAAGAAAAAAGAAAAAAATAAGTCCATGTAACTAACAGAACTTTTTTTGCTCAAGTTGTTTCCTTCAACTTTTCGCCAAAAAACAGATATTCATAGAAATTGCAGCTATTTATCAAGCTAATGATCCAACACCTGCTATTGTGCTTCCTGATTTTTAGCACTTGCTCCAAAATGTGCTCATGAGCTTTTTGAGCTTGCTCATGCTATTCACGAGCTTGGAAAATTATATAAATTGAAAAAAAAATGGTACCTTCAACCATGGAAACATAGGCTTTGATTCCAAACACGTCATATGAAATTTGTAAAATATAAAAACAAGTTAAATTTTGACTATCTTAAAGGACAATAAGCCTCTAAACCAACCTAATGCAATTATCACTACCTTTTACCATTGATATTAAATGCTTAACACAAGAAATTTCAACAGTAAGTTATATGGGAAACCAATTTTTGCACCTAAATTATTATAATTAAATCCAAGAAATTAGAATGAGTGACTCTTGCTATTTTAACTCTCAACTCTTATAAGCCACTTGCACAATAACAGTGCAATGTACATGCATCTGTGTAGGTGTTGTAATTTTTAAAAAAATTTAGATATTAAAATTTTAAATCTAAAATAATAATTTTTAAAATTTATAAATTAAAAAACAATTCTTAATTTTTGAATTAAGCATAATTAATCCTATTAGAGAAAAAAAATTAAAATAATTTTATATAAAATAAATTAGAAGTTAAATTAAGATTTTATTTAATTTTAATTTAAATAAATTGATTAAATTAAATTAAAATTTTAATTTAACTTTCAACTAATTTTAAATAAAGTTATTTTATTTTTTATTTTTTAATATAATTAATTATCTTTAATTAAGAAATTTAAATTTTAAAAATTAATATTTATTTGTTGAAAAGCTACTTATTCCAGTGCATAAGTGGCTTTGCCACCTGCACAACTATAACAAACAAATGTGTTTCTTGATCATTGAGATTAAATTAATACAAAAAGAGTGAAATTGGGTATATTAGTAAGAATTACTTTAGATTAGTAATTTATGTAAATAATCTTTAAAATAAATTTATTTTAAATTTTTTTAATTTTTTAATTTTATTTATTAACTTTTTATTTCTTACTAATAAAATAGATTAAAATACTTTTTTTAATCCAATTTGAGAGTAAAGGATATGAATTATTTTACGGATAAAATTCTCTTTTTAATAATGCCATACTCATATAATTACCCGTCTCAAAATTCAAGTGATATAAAATTTAAATGTTACGATTTAAATATCAAATTTATATGTTATTACTAAAAATATAAATAAAGGTGATTTTATATATAATAAAAGAAACATACGATAACAAAATCACAATGTTAACAAATGTTAAAAAAAAAATTATTTTAATTTATATTAATGCTACAAATACAAACTCTTGGTCAAACTTATTCGTACAAATTAAATATACAATGTTAAATCATTATCCCATATCATAAGTTTTTAAGAAATAAATAAATTAAACTACACGAGTAAGAAAAAATACATAAATTATATTGAAAATGTGTAATAATAAAATTTTATATGTTAGTTGCTATGAAAGAGTGTTTATATATAAAAAAAATTATATCCTTAATATTATTTGTTGTGATTTAACATAGGTGTGGCAAAGATAAAATAAAAATAATGCTAATATTTATTATAAATAGTTATTGTGACAATTATACAACGTCATGGGTTAGTATCACAAATGAGGGTGGTTGTTAACGAACCCAGGCCCAATCCAATTCGCCCATATTGCATTAGAGGTTTACACTAGCCCCCTCCTTCAACAAATAATTTTGGACGTCTTAGTGTTTGTTAATAAACACAAAGGATCAGAAGTAAAAAATATATATATATATATGCTATGAAATAAATTTTCATAAGAAGAAATCAATAGTAATCATGATTGAATGCTTTGACACTCTTCTTCATAATGTTTATTGCTTATTGAATGGTTTTAAGAACATGTAATGTATATATCACAATCATTGTTTCTTATTTGGATGGTCATGAAAAGTTTGAGTTCCACCAAAATATCGTAGCAAATCATGGATTAAAGGCCTTTGTACTTTTTATAGACCACATGATCTTCATCCTTGACAACTAAACATTTTAAACAAATAAATAGGTACTTCCTTTAATATTTTAGGGTAAACTCTCATAAAAGTGTAATTATTAATAAGAAAAATGTACAAATTTATCAATTAAGAACATTTTTATAATTCGAGTAATTGGACACTAATATCTTAGTTTTATCGTGAATTAAATTTGTTCAAATTTATTAAATAATTTATTCGTTTTTTTTTTTTGCATGATTTTATTCATAAAATAACTTAATAAAAATTTGTCCTTTGCATATTTGTTGAAAAAGTATAATTTATATTAATAGTTCTATAGTAATAAAATAAAATATTATTATAAAAATTTATTCTACATTTTATCAAAAACATCGTATTTCATGTTGGGAAAGTATCAATTAATCCTATACAGGGGTTTTTTAAGTAATAATAAAAGATATGTAGGCCCAATTTGCAAATTGAAAAGAATATTCAATATTTTGTCCTGGGTTCCAAGCTTCGAAAGATTAATTCCAGCATCATTCTCTCTCAACAAACGACACCGAACAAGTTGCAAGCCCCAAATGCATATATGTGAAAATAAATTATTATTTTTGGTGGGGCCAAGAGTGGGGCCCAGAAAGAAACTTCGTGGATTGGAATGAGAAGCGTATGTTTTGAGACACGCGGGTGGCGTGTTCCACACTTGTGTACGTGATATCGACGTGGCTTGGAAATGTTAGGTAAGGTGGCCGAACCTGAACCTTAACTCAGCTCCTTTTCATGGGCAAAGCGACACTATCACTTAATTTTATTATTTCGATGAAAAAGGGTCATATCTCAATCTCGTCTCGTCTTCTTCACGAAGCC
Source organism: Swietenia macrophylla (assembly GCA_032401905.1). Taxonomy (NCBI): domain Eukaryota; kingdom Viridiplantae; phylum Streptophyta; class Magnoliopsida; order Sapindales; family Meliaceae; genus Swietenia; species Swietenia macrophylla. Next base: position 7,324,923 of record CP135577.1, on the reverse strand, counting down.
TTATAATCACGATACGATATTTTCCCTCAATTTATCGTATCTTATTGTCTTCTACTTTATCTGTGCTATTTAAATAAATATAAAAATAAAATTATTAAATCTTTTCTCATTATTTTATTAAAAATATATTTATCAATTAAATAATTTATATTCAAATCATTTTTAAGTTTTTTTATATATATGAAATAGAAAAGTTAAATATTTCATATATTATATCTACACTTGATTTGGATTAATTTTGTAAAAAGAAACATATACGAATGTATTTTTATTTTCTTAAATAAAAAAATTATAATTTAAAAAAAAATTAAAAATTAGTTTAAACTTTTTTCTTTTTTTTTTATAAAATTAAAATTAGTTAATCTTGAACTATAAATGCCAAAAATACTATCACACCTTATCAATATGCATACAGTAGTATTTGAAATATTAAATTTAAAATATTTAATATAAAAGTTGAAAAACAAAATTGGATGCAGTAATACATGAAGGAATTAATTAATTTGTGCATGGCAAAGAGATATACATGAAAACTAAATTCCTTAACTTTGAATAAATTTGATACACATACATGCATACATACATACGCGTACATGTGTGCATGCGACTATCTAAATATTAATTTTTGATTTATTAATGTAATTCAAAACTAAATAAAAAATATCGAATTGATAGAATTGAATACTATTTGTTGATAAAAATATCAAATTGACATAATTGAATGCTATCTGTTGATTTTAGAATTTAAAATTAACCTCATTATTTTAACTCAAAAAAATTATAACTTAAAAGATAATTTGTCAATCAATATATAATGATGTGATGTTAATTTTGGAATATAAATCTATGTCTCTATGTATATGCATGTGTTTTATATGTAGGTAGGATAGATTATAATTAAGAACTTTAATTTTTTATAAAATTTTTTATGTTATTTTTAAATTATTATATTAATCATATTCAAATATTTTAAATTTCATTTTACTCTTACTCGCATATGAATAGACTATAATGTATTGATTATCTATTAATTATGGATTTTAAATTCAAAATCGATCATCAAAATTATGTTAAAAGCAGGGGTGTGAAAATCAATAATAATAATTTTGCTGATCGATTTAGAAATTAATATCTATAATTATTTGTTTATCAATATAGATTTGAAATATGATTACTAAGCCAAGGAAAATTAATTACCTATGATTGAGGCATTACCCGTAAAATAGGCTGGTCCATTTTGCAAATTTTTGAATTTTTACTGATCTTTTCTCATATATTATTATTCTTCCTTTATAAACTAACGAAAAATAAAGGGGAGGTGCATACTTTTTCTCAAAGTTACTACTTCCTAATGGCTTTAATTTGGCACCATTTTGATGGTTAAACTTAGCGTATTATACAAACTAATATTTTTGAGATAAATTATATATTCAATTTGAACGCGACCCCAAATAATTTAAATGATATTTTAATATCTTTCTTAAAAGTTTCTTAATTTATTGTCTCCTATGAGACTCTATCTCGTTGGATGCTTTCTAGCATTATAGAGTAATATCTGAGTCATTTATGCTTTCATAATTTTGTCAAATAAAAGTAATAGATTGTCCACGTATACACTAAATAGATTTACAGCTCTATTTTAAAATTACTGAAATAACATTTATTGTTAGTTACTTGCTTTATATAGCGATGGCCAAATTTACATTTTATGAGGGTTAATTCCTCATTTTGATATGGTTGGAGAATAAATTTTTAATTAATTAACTAATTATTGTCCTAGTTGATATAAACGAAAAACTTAGCTTCATTTTGAGAAATTAAAAAAAAAAAAGCAGGGACCCGGATTCTACTGCAATCAATTAAAGAACATCGTAGGCCACCTGATTCTGGCTTCAGCTGACCCCACTAACATAGGGAGTGGTCGCGGACAGGTGCTTGTACTTCAGCCGGTGAGTGATGTCCACGTACGAAAACAACTCACCTTGTAAGTTAAATTTGACGTAGGGCAAAAGGCATCTGGAGGCCTGCTCTGTGTCTTAATTGCAAAATATGTCACAGTTTGAAACCTTCGTCAGAAACGGGAACACGTTTTGAAACATCATCATTCACGCCCTATAACACATGCAAAAGCGATAGTATAGTTGAGAAACATTATATGTTAATTTTGAAAATGAGTTTTGAATTATAATTAAGAATTAGAGAGTCCTTATATTTTTGTTCAAAGGAGTAAAATCTTGAATATTTGCAGTAATTCAACAATAAAACAGTGGTCAATATGATCAAAAGTAATCAATGTAAGTATTCAATAACCAAATTTAAGTAAGAGCTCATATGAACAGGGACTTTTGAGACTGGGGGGGGGGGGGGGGGGGTTTGGATGAAAACTTTCTAAATCACAGGAGTAAAGTTGATATTCACAGAAAATTGTTTACAGGGGCAGTTCGGACTTCAAATGAGATTTTCAAAAACTCGTACATTTTTCTGATGAAAATTTTATGTTGTGATATTTGTGAAAATAAGGTAAACAATAAGAGCCCATACGACTTTTGCCTATAATAATAATAATAATAAGGATCTGCCGGTCAAGCAAGGAATTCCGTCATCTATATTAGGTCTGTGACAATAAGCACGTGGTATTCCCAAATGGACAAATCATTGCGTTACAGCTTAAAAGGTGATAATGCTTTTAAATTTGGTCGGTTGTTCGTCGCTTTTGTTTGTATATTTTTCAATCTTATGAACGACAATGACAACATCATATTCTACAAAAGCTAAAGGGTATCTAAGATTATTTAATTTTTAAATTTGTATTCACTAAATCATTTTAACAATATTTTAGATTAATTATATATATATATATGCACCCACGAGCTAGAAAATTATGTATCTATAACATTAATTAAGATTTAATAATTACAATTTCGAACATATATATTGATATTTATCATAAAATTGGCAATAATGAACTTACCCCATTTTGTAACAATTTATTTGAGACTATTTGGTTTCCTATTACAAGTTATGATAAATATAAATCTCACGTTGGATACCGTTTAATTGTGCACATAATATTGTAGTTCTAGATTATTGGAATTTTCTCCTCCTCGGAATGGTCAAACATGGCCTGCTCTGCTACAAAAATAATAAAATATTACCGTACCAACCGCCATTTTGTGCAAATTCCTAGCAATAACGACTTTTCTTTTCCTTTTATTAATTAAGTACCTACATTTTCATATTTTATGAAAATACAACATTTCTGACCTTTAATTTTACAGCCCACTACTACGCCAAGTAACTAGATATGTAAGTCGAGTCCTGTCGTGCCGGTCCACCCGTATAAAATTGCATGCCGACGGCCAAACAAAAGTTAGACATAACATGACTTCCAAGCCTACCAAGAAGATGGCATGCCGATGGCCAACAAAAAGTAGGCCTAACTGGAAGCTAAAATTTAACATGTCAACTTCAACAACATTAATATATATTTTTTGTTCTTAACAAATAATTAAAAAAAGATTAAAAAATTATGTCCAAATTTAAATAATTAAACATATTTCTCTTTCTTTTCTTGATTTAAATTTAAAATTTTTTCAAACAAGCAAAACTCGTTAATATTGCTTTTTCTTCTTTTTTTTCCTTTTTTAAAATAAAAAATAATTTGTGTTGATCAAAGAAAAAAATAACATATTTCTAATACAAAGAGACGACGTTTTATTTTAAAAAGAGAGAGAACTCTCAATTAAAAAAATAAATATTTATATTGAAAGATTTTATTTATTATTTTTACTATTTTTTAGATAAGTCATGTTAAATTTGTGTTATACTATTTGCTACAATAACATGCTAGGTTTGTGCTAGTTCGATATGATACAATAAATAGCAAACTAACACGGTACATCAAACCATAAGAGTTCGAGGTTAGACTCACATTTTAGATGCAAAAGTTTAATGGACTAGCATGCAAGCTTTCACTAAAATAATTAAAATATTCAAAATAATTTTAAAATTAAAATAAATTAACAAAACACATAATAATAATTGTATATAAATCAAATATAATAGTATTTTGATAATATTAGTTATTTACATATTTTTAAAATATATAACAAAATTAAAAATTAGAAAAGTGGACAGCGTTACGTATATTGTGAATTTTATAAGTAAAAGGACTTGGTTGGATCCGCCTTTTTAAAAGTTAAGCACGATATAAAATATAAATGGATTTGCGTTTTAGAAAAAATTTTTACTAGAACGATTTTATTATATCAGTATAAATAATATAATAAAATCGTTTAATTAATAACAAAAGATAGATTCATTCATTAACGGTGGATAAAAAAATTGAAAGTAAATCATATTTTTAATTAACGTAATGAAAAAAATTTATGTTATTTATTTTTAATTTTTTATCTATTATTAATAAATAAAATTTTTTATTAATTAAATAATATTATTATATTACTTATATTGGTACAACATTCCACCTAAGCCTCTCTTCCCCGAATTCTATGAACAAATAGACACGGCACATCATGTGTACCACCTCTAGACACGTCATACTTGCAACCATACCTTTACAAGTAAATCAACATTAGAGGGCAATGTAGTCATTTAGGAGGATACTAGTGACCTATTTAAGTAATGTGCAAACAGTAAGGGGCTACGCGATAAAATCATTTTACATCAAACATCATATCGTACCAAGGCTCAAAATATCATGAGCCTTTGTCAAGCGATGCCTAACTTCAACCACCAGCAGCCTCGCCCAACAACCTATTCCTGTTGAAGGTAATTATCGAATATTTTTCTTAAAATTTATTAAAATTATAAATAAATAAATTTATAAAGTAATACATAAAAATTATATATATACCCCTTAAACTTAAACGAAAATTAATTTTAAAGCTAATATTATAAAAAAATTTATAATTTCTCCATATTTTATTGTAAAGTGACATTTTTGTCACGCTCTCTCTGCCTCCTTGTTCTCTGTGTCTTTTGACAAAAAATATATATATTCATACAGACAGATAAATTTAAGAGAGCTCATTTATTTTTTGAAGTCCAATTTATTTTTATCAATTTCATTAAGATTCTCCACATTTTAGCATAAATATTATTTTTCTTCTATTTTTATTTTATTTTTATCAATTTCTCATTCTACATCCAGTTCAATAAAAGCAAGTGCTACATAGTCTCCACTTGATCTATGGGTCAAACTAAATACAAATGAATACTATGAGAGAGTTGCTAGAATTGGAACCATCATCAAAAAAATAAAAAAAAGAGTCACCGTGAGTTCTATTTCTCAAAGACCACTTTCGGGTAACATGGAATTTGATGAAACCATAACTATTGAAGTTGTTGTTCATCTTTTGAGGATGTTGGTCTCATTCCTCCAATGAAATTGTTAGCAAATGAGAAACTAGTTGGTTAATTGCTGAGATTTTATGCATTGTGTTCACTTAAAATTAACTTAACACTTCTATTGAATTACACTTATTCTATGCATACTTCTATTGAATTACACTTCACCCTATGCATACTTCTTTTTTTTTTTTAACATAAATATACTAAATTTACTTTTCTTGATATAAATGTGGATCTTAGGTTTAGTGTGGAATTCTGTGCGGTGGCATTTTTATTGTAACAAATTGATGTTTTAGTATTTTCTACAAATCAGTAATAGTGAAGTTACTTTTCCCTTAAGTTTTGGGGGTGTGCTTGTAATTTTTGTATATTACTCCATCTATCTGTAATTTTGATAAACCACAGGGAGAATTACTGTTAATTACCCTTCCTTTTAACGATAGATTGTGCCGTCGCGGCCCCACAGAAGCGGATGCGTAGTATGTTTTTCACTAATTGATTTTTAAAATATATATTCTATTCATATTTCTGACTTTTAAATTAAAAAAAAAGGCGATTTACCAGCGGTTACATTACTCTTCCAAGTATCCAAATGTCGTGACTTAACCGAAGCTCCGTCGCTTTGCCCCCTCCGCCTTCTTCCTTCGCCTTGCTTCTTCTTCACGGTCTCTCTCTCTCTAAAACTAGCACTAAATACTTTTTTCTCTCTCTCTGAAGGTAGGGTTTCTGTCATGAGGAGCTGAAGCAATAAGAAAGGAAATAAGAGAAAGAAAAAAGAGAAATTTTCAGTATGGGAACTGCAAAGAGACAGTTGAAAGCCATGCTTCGCAAGAACTGGCTTCTCAAAATCCGTCATCCTTTTGTCACTGCAGCTGAGGTCTCTCTCTTGATGCAGATATACAAGTCCATCAAATTTAGTATAAGTGTTTGAATTTTGACTTTTGATTATTCACCGCTAAGAACCGTTATATTTCTACTTTCTTTTTTTTTCAAGTGTTTGGTGAAATTTGTAGTTTTGCATTTGCTTTTACCCCTTATTTATTTTTCTTTTGTTCGCTGTCTGCTTTACGAGCTTATGATTGATCAGAAGAGATAATACGAAGATAGATTAAACCTGACATATATAATTTTGTTATTTTGGCAGATTTTGCTTCCTACGATTGTAATGTTATTGTTGATAGCGGTAAGGACACGAGTTGATACGCGAGTTCATCCTGCTCAACCGTAAGTGTTCTGCAACCTGAGTAATGTTTTCATTTTAGACTTAATTTTTTGTTTCCAGTCTGTTTTCTTGCCGATCAAATTGGAATAAAACTGGAAATGAAGCTTCTGTTTGATATGCAATCTGGATGCAAATCAGTGTTTCTGAAAAAGGTAGCACAAAGTAGATTAAGGAAATGCCTTTGATTGAGAGCTTTCAAAAGTAGCTTTTTGATAATTCTGAAAGCTAGTTTTAAATCTGAAAATAACAGAAAGTTGTTTTTGCTGTTTTCTATGAGATTGCATTTACATTATTTCCAACCAAATGTGCCACTTTAAATTATTTTTTTCGGTTCACAAATTGAATGCCGCCAGATTTTTTGCGTAGTATGCTTTCCTACTGATACAGAGTATTAGGTGCATTAGGCAATAGTTGGGCAGTATTTTTTATGTTCCAGGCCCCAAATACTTGAGTAATCCACCTAGGTTGCTTTTGCTAGCTCAGAACTGAAAAATAGAACTTGAATTAGATGAAATTGGTGGTTGTCTTCTTCAAAAGGTATGGAGACGCCTTCTTGAATTCTATTCAATTCCATTGCGAACACTTTAATTCCATGCTACCTAACACACAGTTGATAACCAAACTGATAGGCATTTACCCTTCATGGTTGTAGAGAAATGATGACATTATGGTTTTGTTGAACTTGTCTAGGTACATAAGGAAAGACATGCTAGTCGAAATTGGGAAAGGCACATCCCCCAATTTCCAACAAATTTTGGAATTATTGTTGGCGAAGGGAGAGTATTTGGCTTTTGCACCCGACACAGAAGAAACGAGGACTATGATCAACTTAATGTCGATAAAATTTCCCAAACTAAAGGTACCCATTAGTTTTTCACAATTTTATGATTTTGATACGTCATTTCATGGGTAAACAATCATCTTAATGTACATCTGCTTGTGTTTTATGTATGTTTGTACATGTGTGTGAGCTCCAATAATCTGGCCTATCTGGGCTTCTGATGCATTTTTCATTTTTTTTCTGATAATAATTTTTAAGGAATTAAGTTCCTTGGTACATGTGAATTTCAGGAATTTGGATGAACTTAAGTCATGTTGATTGACGTCAAAGTTATTTGAGCGAATAATTATTAAAATATTGATTTTCGAAGGTGGCCTCTGTTGCAACTGCATGCCTATCTCTCATCCTTGTTAGCTTTAATGTTTCACACTTAATTTCAAAATGTCTATAGCTTTTTGGGAAGTTAGGAGCTAATATTAGTATATCTGGGCTACTTATCATACGTCTATCTCATCATTGTTGCTTAATTGCACAAGTATTTCACAATTTTATTTTCTCAATTAGAGGAGGTTTAGACACAAAGTAGGAAGATTTGACTTCTATCACAATATATATTGTAATTTGTTGCTCCAGCTTTTTGGCCTTTGTTTCACCTTTTTTGTTCTTTTGTTCAAATTGCAACACACATGGAGACAAATAAGAGATCTTTCATCCTCTTTGGTGGATCTAATAAATAAATTCTCCAAGTAGAATTTTTTTCGCTGCATTTTCTCTCTGAAATTGGCAGGCCGTAAGATCAATGACCTTTGGTTGTATCTTCTTTGTACTGTTAAAGAAATGACCAACCTTGGCCTCTACTCAAGAGGCAAATGGATGAGTGGGATAGGATGGATCTTTACTTTGAATGTTACCAACTAGAATGGTGAAAAGAAAATGAAAGATCACTAAGCTTTGACGTATTTTGCCTTTCCTCTCACAAGTTTGTTAACAGAGTAGTAAACCTCTTTCATTATTGTAGCTTAACTATTATATGCAAGCACTAATCAGTTATCCTGAACTTCTCTTGTATCACGAGGAATTCTTTTATTCAAGCTAAATGAATTTCAATATCATATGTACAGCTAGTTAGTAGAATTTACAAAGATGAACTCGATTTGGAAGCCTACATACGCTCAGATCTCTATGGTACCTGCAGTCAAGACAAGTAAGTTATATTACTGTTGTATTGTATTGCTCCTATGCATGAACCGTGCTGTAAATGCTGCAATCTTATTATGTATATTATGATATCTGGCAATTTTTGATAACAATAGTTATGCTTATTTTAGTGGTTTTTACGTGATCTCTTAATAGTCCAAAATTAACTAATCCAGGAGTTTCAAAAGTTTGTTGATGTCTGTTTTTGGCCTTAATTCATGTGATTAAACTTGCAGTTGGAGATTTCGCTTGCTTTATGACTTAGTTGACTAATTATTTCCCCATTTTTGTTTACATTCTATTTAATCTGTATTTTCTTTTCCTGACTATGCATTTGTCTGCCAATACTGGATGCATTCGATAATATGTTTTTCTTATATAACTGAAAAGGTATTCTTATCAAATATCTTTATATTAGTGATCTTATTAGTCATATATACACCTGTTCAAGTTTACCATAAGTCATGCTAATGATTTTAGGCAACTGATTGGAATTATTTTTCATCTTTATTTAGGAGTTGTTCAAATCCAAAAATTAAAGGAGCAGTGGTATTTCATGATCAAGGTCCTCAGCGATTTGATTATAGCATACGCCTCAACCACACGTGGGCTTTCTCTGGATTTCCTGATGTTAAATCCATCATGGATACGCATGGCCCTTATCTAAATGACTTAGCATTGGGTGTTAATACCATACCAACGATGCAATACAGCTTCAGTGGATTTTTGACTGTATGACAGCATAATTCTCTCTCTATTATGTTTATCATTTTATATTTTCTTTCCTCTTGTCTTTTAGTTTGTACAGTGAGATTTTCGCTGGTGTGTCCGTTCTGCCAATGATCTGTGGATGCCATGACTTTTAGCAGGCTTTATGTGTTTTTATAACAAATATTACTATCCTTGCCAAGTTGCTGATTTTTCAATCATCTAAGGGTGTGATTATTTATTCATTCTAATCTTTTGTCTTTAGAAAGCGGTTATTTAATGGTTCTTGCTGATTATTTGGATGAAAATTCAAATTATTGGTTATAGCTATTGGTTGACTTGCTTGGCTCTTTCTTGTTGAAGCTGTAGAAGAGAGGGCATTATCTCACATAGGTTTGTCGTACAACTCATTAGCATCAAGATAACTGTGACTAATTTTGAAATGAACAGGCGGGGGAATTCAGTGGTGACTGTTTGGAAAGTTGGAGGTTGATATGAAAACAAAGAAAATACGTCGAATAATCTAGAAGTCTTGTAATGGTTCAAAATGAATGTGCAATTTAGAAATAGATTTTGGTTTTCGGCCATCTTTGTTGCTGGGGTCTCATGTCCGTAGCTGAGGATTCGTTATTAAATGGTAGTGCATGTATTAACCCTTTTTTGAAAATAAGTTAGTGTGGCATGACTACTTGGGTTAAAGAGAGTAAATGGTTGGACTCATTCCCTTTGTGGAATATTATAGAGTATTTTCAGGTCGGTACATGTTTGTATTAATCTTGATACAACATCTCTCTCCCTCTCTTCCTCTTTTTGTGGGTGTGCATAAGCTTGTGCATATTTTTCTCATCTACTCTTCTTTGTGACTGTGCTGCATTTGATATCTTTTCATTGATTTGTGCAGATTCTCTAATTTTGCTTCAAATTCATATTTTTCCTCCAATTTATGAAAAATGTGTTTTCTTGGTTCTTGATGCTTTGACTCTTTCTGCAGCTTCAGCAGGTGTTAGATTCGTTCATAATTTTTGCTGCCCAGCAGACTGAAACTACCATAGCTACTGAAAACATGGAAACTCCATCATCAAACTTAACAAGTTTGTCCCTCAAGCAGCAATGGACCCAATATAGCCCTTCAAAAATACGAATAGTTCCCTTTCCAACTCGTGAATACACTGATGATGAGTTCCAGTCTATCATCAAGAGAGTAATGGGAGTATTGTATGTATTGCTTAATTATACGTTGTTATTCTATAATATATTGTGGGCCTTTCAGGTTGAATTTAGATTAACATTTTTGTAAGATGTGTGTATGTGTATTTACAATTTTTAATCTGCATCTGAGCAGGTATCTGCTAGGCTTTCTTTATCCAATTTCTCGCCTGATCAGCTATTCTGTGTATGAGAAGGTATTTTGACATAATTAATGTAGAGCTTCTGGTGAATATAGCTATTTTGTAGCTTTCACTTGCATTTTGCTTTTATTCTGAGTGTTTCTTAATGTGGGAGAATATTTTTTGACTTTACACTCATATCTGTTTTTCTTGTATTGCAGGAACAGAAGATAAGAGAAGGTCTCTACATGATGAGTTTGAAAGACAGTGTATTTTATCTCTCTTGGTTTATTACATATACTTTGCAAGTAAGTGTCTCCTTTTGTCTTTTGGCTGAATCCTTGTTTCTTATCCATTTCCAAAAATAAATGCTTTTTTGGTTTTAAAACTTTTGAGCAACTCAATCTTTAAGATCAGAAATCTATGAATATTTTTCTCATGATCTATTGCTGACATATTGTGTTGCAGATGATTAACTTGAACTCATTAAAAAGCATCTAAACTGATTAATTATTAAATCTTAGATTCATCTTCCACCTCTTTCTATCGCTTTACTTGCTGATTACTGTCTCTTTCCTCTCACTCCTTGGTGCCTAGATCATACATCAGTGTCCTTGTTTGTCTGCTTGTTTTTCATACAGAGTCTTTTTTGAGTTGAGGAGAACTTATTATTATTTCCACTTTGGTAATTATTATCTTTGGGTTGTCTGCTTGGATCAAATCAATTGGCTATGGTAATTACTATCTTTGGGTTGTCTGTTTGGATCAAATGAGTTGGCTATCTAAATTAAAATCAGTAGTATAAAACTGAACGCAGAGAGTGGTCCATTGATGATTTAGTTGATATGTGAAGCTTAAGTTCTGTCAAAACTTAGAAAATATTCTCTCCTGAAGGTTGTATCATTTTTGAATCACAGAGTTTTAATTTTCTCCTAATTAATTTCATTTGCAGTTTGCAGTTTCATCTGGGATCATTAGTATTTGTACCATGGGCAGCCTTTTCAAGTATAGTGATAAGACTGTGGTGTTTGCTTATTTCTTTTCTTTTGGACTCAGTGCAATTACACTGTCTTTCTTGATCTCTACATTCTTCACACGAGCAAAAACAGCTGTGGCAGTTGGAACCCTCACTTTTCTTGGTGCCTTCTTTCCGTATTATACTGTAAATGATGAGGCTGTGTCTATGTGAGTATTCATGCCATGAACAATTTTATTTGAACTGTCCTTACTGGGGATATCTTTATACTGGGTTTGAAACACTTGTATTTTACAATGCCAATGAGATTCATCTAATTTTTTTTTGTTTGTAGGATATTGAAGGTTGTTGCTTCTTTTCTTTCACCTACTGCCTTTGCTCTAGGATCGGTTAACTTTGCAGATTATGAGCGTGCTCATGTTGGACTACGTTGGAGCAACATATGGCTGGTATGCTCCATGTTGAGAGATTTATCTGCCTTTAATTATTTGCAGGCAACCTTTTTTTCTAGTTTCTTAATTTTATAGACTATGACTCTTGTAGGCATCATCTGGAGTGAATTTTTTGGTCTGTCTCCTTATGATGTTACTTGACACACTGCTGTATGGAGTGATTGGTCTTTATCTGGATAAGGTAAAGTCTATAAAACCTTTTTGTCTTTAAAGTTGGTGAATATACATAGTGATATGATGATGTGTTTTTCATACGCTTTATCTCCCTACAAAGTTAAGACTGCTCAATTTTTACAATTAATTTTCAAGCATGTCTATTTTGTCATTCTTAGAGTTTAAAAATCTTTTGTTTATGTGGTCTCTCTACTTCACAGTTTAAATTGTGGTTGCTTTACGTTCATCACATATTGCCTTTTTGTGTTGTGTTCGTTATTCTAGTCAAATATTTTTGTATAAAATTTAGAGGAGCACCTTAAGATGAAGCAGATGCAATCCTTGTGCACAAAGTATACAAGACAGTCGCTGTTGGCTTAGGCATTTGATGAAGCTCACAAATATGTGTTAAAGAACCCATGCCCACTGCGGTCCAATCTTACTGTTCTCTTAACCAGTGCTGCTATTACAGAATAAACCTTTATAATTTACAGAAAAAGATGAGAAGAGTACAATGATAATTTATAATTTTTAAAGACCTACAAATCGTATTGAAGACAAAGAACAATGATGTTTCTACTCCTTATCCTCTTCATGTTATTATTATCGTGATGTAGAGATCTAAAGATCAAGGGCATTTATTTGTATAACGCTGCAACATGAGTTCTTTCCTGAGGATCCTTGAATGTCAACGTGAAGAAGTTAAGTTTTACCAGAAGTTGCCATGATTCATTGTAGTTATCTTATATCTTTGAACAAGCTTCCTAGACTTTGTATATGATATCAGTATGTCTTCACTGCCTTTACAGAATATCTTATGTGAGACTTTTCCACACATTTTTATCCATTTAGGTCCTTCCAAAGGAAAATGGAGTCCAATATCGATGGAACTTCATATTCCAAAAGTGTTTCTGGAGAAAGAAAAGTGTTGGTAAACGTCATGTTTCCAGTGCAAAAGTTGAAGTTAATGGTAAACTTTCAAAGACAAAGGAGTGTGCTTTTGGATTAGATGCTTGTGAACCTGTTGAGGAAGTGATAAGCTTGGACATGAAGCAACAAGAACTTGATGGAAGGTATGCCATGCGACTAGGTGCACTACTACTGATCGGTTGATGTTGGTTAGTCATCCATGTTTTATATATTCTTTGCAGATGCATTGAAATTAGGAACCTACATAAGGTGTACTCTAATAAAAAGGGGAATTGTTGTGCGGTTAACTCACTACAGCTCACCTTGTATGAAAATCAGATACTTGCACTTCTTGGTGAGTGTCCTCCCTTCCCTCTTTCCTTGTCTTTGCATTTGTTTCTATTCTATGCTTCGCTTTTTATTATATTTTTATCTTGAAGCTTTTTTTGTTTTTTTGAATGATAAATTTTACCCGTATAGCTATGGCAGATTGTGCATGTGTGGCCTTACACACTGCACCTAAAATATCCATCCCTATGACAAAACAAAAAATTATCGCAATTTGGCAGATAGTTTTAATCCGGTCAACTGATTTCATATGGCTCTTTTGAAGGACACAATGGAGCTGGTAAAAGTACAACAATATCGATGCTTGTTGGCCTTATTCCTCCTACATCTGGGGATGCTTTGGTCTTTGGAAAGAATATCATAACAGAAATGGTAATTTATTTTTTATTTTTTTCCCTCTTTTTCGTTTTGTTCCTCCTGCATCTAGATATACTTTCCATTGTCTCTGGTTGATCCTAGCTGAATGAAAACACTGAAAAAAGGGCAAAGATGCTTTTAGTTAAACACTTACTTGCTCTTTTTGTTTTGCAAAGCATTTGATATTGTTTCTTCTGGATCTGCTTGGGCGAAGCTATTTTAATTTTTGAAGTTCATTCAATTAGCAGTGAGCAAATCTGCTTTTCCTTTTTTTTCATTGGTTAATGCTTTTTTTCTTCTTCTTCTTCTTGTCTCTCTTTTTTTTTTTTGGGGGGGGAGGGGGGTGTCAATTACAATATTTACCGTGCTTTTTACTTGGAGTGGAATTCTAATGGGTGATTTACATGATCATGTTCCTTAGGATGAGATACGGAAGGGATTAGGGGTGTGCCCTCAGCATGATATTCTTTTTCCGGAGCTGACAGTAAGTAAGAATCATGTTTTATTTTTTTAATGCATGGATAATCAATCATATACATAGTTCATAATTTTTGTAATTTCTTGGTCAAAGTGTCTGAAAGCTGCTTCTTCATGAGTAATTGAATGGATTGTCAAAGGGAAACTGTGCATTTTATCATTTGCATGGGCTAAATAAGATTCTTATTCTGAGGTGTGCATTGACCTACTCCTATTTTATGTGATTCATCTTCTACCATGTTGTTACGTCAAATATTGCTTACCTTTCTCATATACTGCAAAACATGCTTCACTATCTAGTATGTGTTGCTTGGATTTATGCTGATTACATTTCAATCCCTTTATTGTTCAGATTTATTTTGTTGTACATAACTTTATTGGATGATATGACTGCCAATCTCAAAACCACAGTAAAATTTCTAGCCCAATTGATGAGGCATTTATCATGAAGATGATTGGAATGGATGGTGTAATAAATTATCCTTGAAATTGTGAAAATTATCATCCACTGCTGAATATCACACCATTTGGAACGAGTAGTATTACTTGGCTAATGTGATAGTGCTTGAAAACAATTTGCAATCTTTTCCATTGTTATTGTATTGTGATTGGAGTGCTTATGTTTTATTGGGCTTCTATTTTGACAAGAGATGCTATGCCTACTTTTGTGTATTATTCTCTGACGTATACATTCTGTACTGTCATGAATTTTAATCTAAATATAAATAAGTCCCCTGTTATGTACTAGCTTGAAAACTTGATGTAAATAGAAAACCAGTGGGGCTTACTGTATTTAAAATCTCAGAGATAATGTTACTTCAAACACTGTTGGAGCCAAGATTTCTTAGGGCAGAAAATCTGGAAAAAACCTTAGAGCAGTAACTTGATGTGAATTCAGGAGAAAACACTTGTAATTTTTCTGCAAAAAAATTATTCCTATCTACTGCAGGTTGTCCTTTTTTATAGTACTAGATTACAGTTGCTTTTAATTTTCTAGGATGCCTCACAACTCTTGAGTTTTCTAGATCTCTTGACTGAGGTTACACAAAACAAGATTGACTTTTTACTTTCATTAATTACTACTAAATTGGCTATTAATGCTTGCATCAAAACTCACCAGCAGAATGGTCACAATCCGAAAATGAATAACTTGTTTAACTGAAGAAACCAGAAAAGAGAACAGAATTCCTAGCATATCAGTTTTGCATGGATTATAATTGAAAATTCTATATAATCTCACTGCTTATTGATGAGGCATTAAGATGCTGCTATAAAATTTTGCTCCTTGTTATGTTGGTATTGATCTTCATGCATAATAATGTGTACTTTATAATTTCAATTTTTTTGGTAAACAAAGAAAAATATATCCCCTCTTTTAATCTCAAAGAAATTATTCTCTGATGAACACTGATCTCCATTCCAATTTCTGTTCTCTTTTTTCTTTCGAAATAAAATCTCCAAATATAGACCTTTATCTCCTTTTGTATTCAGGCAGGATTTCAAATTTTTATTGCATGGATATCTCCTATTTGTGATGTTTTCATGTTCCTTGACTGTTAAATACAGATCTCATACTGGGTTTTAGTAGCAGAATTTGACTTTGGCCGTTTCTCTATCCAGGTGAGAGAGCATTTGGAGATGTATGCAGTTTTGAAGGGTGTAAAGGAAGATCTTTTGGAGAATACTGTTGCTGATATGGTTGATGAAGTGAGTTTCCATCTATGAGATAGGAGACTTGTATATACATGTTAACTTAATTTTCTATATAAACTTTGTTTATGAAAACCAAAACTGAACGACCAACAGTCCTGTGTGTGCAAGATTTACCTTGTCCCTTCCTCTCTTTCTTATTTCTTTCTCTCTCGCATTCTACTGCATTGACAAACTATAGCATCACAGATTCATAGGTTCTCTTTTCTTTCTTCTCTTACACCCACTTTCTTCTGTTGTTGAGCTTCATCATATTCCCATTATCAAGAGATGTAAGTTTGGTTAGTGATTAGCAAGTGTAAAATTAAAGAAAGAAAAGAAATTAAATAGAAAAAAAATGAAAGGTTAGTCTGTGAGGTTGAGGAAGAAAACCAATTGGTTAAAAGAAAAATTAAAAAAAAAAGAAAATTACTTAGATTTTTCTGGACAGAATTTGGCTCCTTGAGAAAATAAGGACAATAGCACAAAACATGGTCATTGAACATGAAAGTTAGAGTGTATTTTTTAAAGTAAAGAAATAAAAAGTTGCTTTCAATAATTCTTAGTAGATCCAGCAAGGTGATAAAGTGCATTGAAGCATGAAATTCGATTTATTCACATTTCTTTTGTTTTTTTGGTTAGGAAACAGAATAATTTCATTTAGAGTGAAAGGGAAGAATATACAAAACTGATCCTGAGGTTCACAAGGGCAACAAAACCAGCCCTATATAATCTCGCTGTTGACTTCACAAAACAAAATCATCATATCTATACCCTTAACAGTATTCTTGGCCCCAAACTTTATAAAAAATGAAAGGAATTGTACAAAATTTTTGCATTTTAGTTTCCTCTTGTATTCATTGAGGATTTCTGTTGCTAATGCTTTATAGAGGACTCCTACAAACTTGAGGTTTTGAATCAACCCTTTCTCTCTTTACTCTGCAAGTGATTTTATTTAAGGCATTTGATTTCGAAAATGTAGATGTTAATTTTCTTTTCCTTGAATTTATGTGTGTATGCTATATCAACTTATAATAATACTGTTTAACTTCCCTGCACCTAATTTAGGAATTTTCCAATATACTATATTTCTCTGTTTGATTTTTCCTAACATTTGAGATGGCATATGTTGACTTCTTGGTACACAATCAAATTAGCTGGATTTCATTCTTTAACTTCTAGCTGCTCCTAATATGGTCAGGTGGGTTTGGCTGATAAAGTCAACATTGTTGTGAGGGCTCTTTCTGGTGGCATGAAGAGGAAATTGTCTCTTGGAATTGCACTGATAGGAAATAGTAAGGTGGTGCAATGTTTTGAAGGCAATATTTGTGTGTGTGTGTGTGAATCTACTCAACTCCTTTCATTTTACTTTTTTCAATTTTTTTTCTCTTATCACAGGTTGTTATTCTCGATGAACCTACAAGTGGAATGGATCCATATTCCATGCGTTTGACCTGGCAGTTAATTAAAAAAATAAAGAAAGGAAGGATTATATTGCTAACTACACACTCGATGGATGAAGCTGAAGAACTAGGAGATCGGATAGGTATCATGGCTAATGGTTCATTGAAATGCTGTGGAAGGTCAATTTCTTCAACCTAATAGTTCCCTTCCCTTAAATTTCTATTTGGCTAACAGTTTACTCTGGAAGAACTGTAAAATCTGAAACAGTCTTTTTTCAACAGCTCCCTTTTCTTGAAGCATCGGTATGGGGTTGGTTATACCCTTACTTTAGTGAAGGTTTGTTCCTATTACTGTTCATTGTACATAGATAATTTTGAGTAGTCAAATGCTGTCAATTTTTTCAGGCATTGACATGCTATTGAATTGCCTTATTGTATTCTTTATTTTCAGTCTGCACCTACGGCTTCTGCAGCTGCTGATATTGTTTATCATCACATTCCATTGGCAACATGTGTGAGCGAGGTATTAATTCCTCCTTATAGTGGTTTCTTTGCGCACAATTGGAGTCCTGTCAATGTATTAGTATCCACTGTAATCACCAATATTTGAGAATCTCTGATGTATGACTGCAACTTCTCCTACGAGCTTCATTACTAGAATCAGCTGAGATTTTATTTGTTAGGATATTCGATTAATGAGTTTTTGATCTGACTATTTTCAGGTAGTTTGATGCTTGTATTAGTCATAGTGGGTATTTTAATTTATTTCATTCTAGAATGCATGCTCAATTTCGCATCTTCCAGAATTATCCAAGAGTAAATCTACACAAGGCTTCCAGTGATTGCATAGTAAGAAATTAAGCCAAAACAATTGGATGATTTTGGGTATGTTTGGGATTGAGGTGCTTTGACTTTGAAACCACTACTACTGTGGGATGGAATCACTAGATGTTGCATAAGTGTGAGAGTGAGTGACAAAGATTAGCTCCCAAGTATGTGTTCACCAAAAACTTTAGTTGTTGTGCTTTCAAACTTCACAATATGTTAAATTTTGAAAATCACGTTCTATACCACAAAATTCTAGAAGTAAAGGAATAGAAGGATTTAGGTTTTTCAAAAAATAGTTTACCATAAAATGCATTGTGGTTTTAATACCTATATTCTATATGAATGTTTGTTATGTTAGTAACTCTATCGGTCTATGCATAAACACTGCTAAATCTTGTTTGTTTCCATTTGATCATTCATAGCCTATGACATTATATATGATACTTCTGTTGACTGCCTTTCTAGGTTGGAACTGAGATTACCTTCAAGCTTCCCTTGGCATCATCTTCTTCCTTTGAGAGTATGTTTAGAGAAATAGAAAGTTGCATGAGAAGATCAGTTTCAAATGTGGAAGAAAGTTCATCTGGAGATACAAATTATATTGGTATTGAAAGTTATGGCATATCTGTCACAACTCTAGAGGAGGTGTTCCTAAGAGTTGCAGGGTGCAACCTTGATGAATCTAAATGTGTTAGCCAGCAAAATACTCTTGCCGCACCTGATTTTGTTTCTTCTGAAGCTTCTTGTGAACAAGCTCCCAAAAAGATTTCCAATGCTAAATTATTTGGAAATTATAAATGGATTTTTGGAATCATTTTTACCGTTGTGGAGAGAGCTTGTGCTTTGATTGTTGGTACTGTTCTTGGTTTCCTGAACTTGTTATTCATAAAGTGCTGTAACTGTTGTATCATTTCAAGGTCAATGTTTTGGCAACACTGTAGAGCATTATTTATAAAGAGGGCATTGTCCGCTCGAAGGGACCGCAAAACAATTGCGTTCCAGCTTTTAATTCCTGCCATCTTCTTGCTTTTTGGTCTTCTGCTTCTAAAGCTTAAGCCACATCCTGATCAGCTTTCAGTGACCTTCACAACTTCACATTTTAATCCTCTGTTAAGTGGCAGTGGTGGCGGTGGCCCAATTCCTTTTGATCTATCCTGGCCTATTGCAAATGAGGTTTGTTAGACAGTATCAATTACATGAGGTTTTCTTGTCTTATGATTTGTTTTGATATATGAAGTCCTCACAGTCCTTTACAATTCTAGAACTTTTCAGTTATCAAACTTTGTTTTGATGTCGTTTGAGTGCAGTGTTTTTTCCCTTATAGAAAACAATTCATGCTGCAGGCTGCGAAGTATATAAAAGGGGGGTGGATTCAAAGTCTTAAACAGACTGCATATAGATTCCCCAATTCAGAAAAGGCATTATCTGATGCAGTTGAGGTAGCGGGGCCAACTTTGGGACCAGTTTTACTTTCCATGAGTGAATTTTTGATGTCAAGCTTTAATGAATCCTACCAGTCAAGGTTTGTGGACCTTTCATAAATCTACTGGTGGACCTCGAGTCCATCTCGCTTTTTGTACATTTTTTATAGTAGTCATAGATTTGTGTTTCTTTTTTAAAAAATGTAGTAAGTGAATTGGATTTTAGAAGGGGGGGTTATCTACATAGTATGAAAGAGGATGAGAGAGTTTGGACTGAAGAAAAAAGAAATATCTTTTCAACCAAAAATTAGTTTTCCAGCCTTATAGATGATTCTAGGGTACTGAAAGCTAAAATGTCCTCCAAAGTGGAGTTGGTGGTATAGTTTGTTGCTCATGGGAAAACCGACACTAATAAAAGGAGATCAAGTATAGCTTTATCCCTGGATTTGTGCATCTTGTGCAGAAAGGCCTTAGAAAGTATTAATCACTTGTTTCTTCATTGTCCATCTGTAAATTACTTGTGATCCAAGCTGTTGATGACTTCTAATTTGAGTTAGGCAGCACCTTCAACTTGTTATTCTGTTCTTTTGACAGATGTTTTGAGCGTTAGAGGTAGGGGAAAGGCATCATTATTATAGGATTGTGCTATTATGGCTAAATGGCCTGATGCAATGTTGGTGTCCTGAAGAATTTTTGAGAACAAGCAATGGGGATTATTTGTATCTTTGAAATGGAGTTAAATTCCAGGCTGCTCTATGCCCACGGGCTTCTATCTCTTCAGAGTTTAATGATGTTTCTTTTTTCTTTGTCTTGATAAATTGAGAGGCAACCATAGCTTAATAGGGTTTAGGTCTTGTTAGCTGCGTAATCTTTGATTCTCTTTTGTTCTCTTTTACTAGGTATATTCTTATTTGTCGTTTTTGTAGGTTTTGATCTCAGGGACTTCTTGTACTTGTTTTCGTGGAATTTTGGTCTACTCTATACAGTTTCTATTATTCATATGCTTTCCTATTATTCATATACTTTCCCTTTCTTATGAACGAAAAATAAAATAAAATAAATAATGTTGCAAGTGAATGGCATGTTAGTAGTGGAGGAAAACAAAGTATGGTTACTTGTTTCATGTGCTTGTATTAGAGCTGTGTTTATCTCAATATTTCTACAGTTTTTTTTTTTGATTGGTTAGAAACAAGAGAAGTATATATGGATAATTATTGTCTTGTATAGAAAAGTTACTATCACTTCTTGAGGTAGTGTACTGTTCTAGAGTTTTAACTAGATTTTCTTGTTATTGTGCATGTGAGTGACTTCCAATATAACTCTCTCAAGATCATGAGGAGAATAACATATTTTGATTTAGCATTCCGTCTTATTTTAATGTACATTTCTAGGTATGGTGCGATTGTGATGGACGATCAGAATGACGATGGAAGTTTAGGGTTTACTGTGCTACATAACAGCACTTGTCAGCATGCAGCTCCAACTTATATCAATGTCATGAATGCTGCAATTCTTAGGCTTGCTTCAGGGAATAGAAATATGACAATTCAAACACGCAACCACCCTCTGCCCATGACAGAAAGCCAGCGCTTACAACATCATGTATGTTTCCTGTTCATTTATATCATAGTGTTTATAATATAACAGATGCTGCTAGAAGCAAAAATAAAATCATAACTTTTCACTTTTGTTATAGCTATATATTCTGGTATTCTGTTTGGTTGATTCTTATGATTTAATGTTTTTATGAAAATATCAATTCTTGGTATATACAAGTTAAGATAGGCAGAACAACTACAATGCATTGGACACTTGGAAGAGCACATTTCAAACGCTCTCTACATAAGATTCTACCACTCATATTTGCATCACTCCTAACAAAATGGCGGTCTGTTTTGATGAGGAACACGTTTAGATTACTTTCTTACTTAAACTAGTTTATTGTTATTCATGGAAGCAAAAGAGGTAATATCTTGAGAAGTTAGGAGATTTGAAATCAATTTTGATGCTTAAAATAGTGTGCAAGTTGACACCAAAACTGTTGAGAATGGATGGGGTCTATAATTAGCAGGAAGGAGTTTTGTTTACCTCTGGGGCCAAAAGATTGGACAAGATTCCATCTGCAAATAAACGTAAGGGCTTAAATGGTTAAGTTATCCATGATATACTATAAGCTCTTATTATGCCCTTGTGGAAGAGGCTGCAAAAGTGACTTTTAGCTATATCCTTAATCTTTTCAGTTTGTGGCTTTGTCGTAAGCAACATTTATGTTCTGTGTAGTAAGATGTCATCAGTTCTTGCATCCAAATGAGTGATTAGATGCCTATAGAGTGGTGTTGTATTAATATTTGTTTATAAGTTCTAGATGTGACTATGATCTGCTTTTCCATATCTAAAATGCGTTATACTTTAACTGGATGATATACATCTTGGTTGATATATTGAATTTTTGTTCTGGGTAGGATCTGGATGCCTTCTCTGCTGCTGTTATTGCTAGTATTGCTTTCTCCTTTGTTCCTGCCTCATTTGCTGTTGCTATTGTAAAGGTAAAATCTTAAACACAAACTTTGCTACATGATCAGCTTTATTGTTTTTTTCAGGGGGTGACATGAGTAACTGTTGCAAGAAGCTGAAGTTGACCTAGGTTTTTGTATTTTGTGGAGTACTTGTGATTCACATCTGAAATCTAAGGGTGTTTCAATTTTATTTCATCTTTCTATCATTTTTTGCAGTAAAAAAGTTCTAAAAGTTATTGATAAATTTCCGCAGATCTTGTTAACCATCAATTAATACTCGTTTTAGAAAGAAGAATGCTTTGCTTTCTTCACCAGAGTCAGATTTGGTTGATATGAACATAATAAATGGAATCTGTGGTGTTGTCCTTAGTAGTTTATTGCTACTTGTTTTGGTCTTCGTTGTCTGCAGAATCATACATTGTATCTCGTTGACCTAATTGGTCAAGAAAGCATGGAAAGCATTATGAATATGATGATAAAATGAAGACTTATTTAAGGAAAACCTTGAGTTGGTTGCCTATTTCAGTAAACCCATCTTACTTCTATGTCGGTACACAGATTCAGGTTTGTCAAAACTATGTTTTGAATGTAGGTTACAAATGTACTCCCCTTTTTTCAGTTGAGTGCATTAGAGAGATTTACCTGGCTGTTTACTCTGATGTAAGAAATTCTAACAGGGATGAAGTTGGAAGAGTTTTACCCCACCCCCTTTTAAATCTATAGACATGCCGGTGAAAATAATGTCTGTGAGCAGTAATGCCCCTTAACTCTACTTCCTCTTCAGGTCATTGTTTTCTGTTCTTTTTCAAATAATTTTAACCTTCTCATTTGTTTCTGGCATGCTAGCCCTGTCTGTTCATTCTTAATTTCGTAATTGTTTCCATCTCTTAGTCTTTGATAACATAGCTGCTTTCGATTTTAGATCTAATGAGGCAGATGCCAGTTTTGGGTCATATAAGGCTTTTTCCTAATTGAGGTGTGTCTATTACCTTGTTATGTATTCTCTGCTTGTACTCAGCCCACTTCAATTTTCTTCCTCTGATTGATCAGCCAACCCCTTGACCAACTAAATTATTTAGCTGTTTTCTGGTGAATAATGCAGTTTCATTTCTAATTGTGGTGTTTATCATTATGGTGGTCAATAAATATTCGTGAAAAATGTAATACAGCAATTTGTATGGTTTGTGGCAGCAACCACCTTTTGCTTTCTTTCTTTCTTTTTTTCTTTCCAAATGTATCCTATTGTCTTATTTGATGCAGGAGCGTGAAGTGAAAGCTAAGCATCAACAATTAATTAGTGGGGTATGATTTTTCGACATGAAAGAAGTTGGCTTCTTAAAATTTTCCATAACTAACACTTGCATAATGTATATTCTAGTAACTTTTCTTGCGCAGGTTTCTGTACTTTCATATTGGACTTCTACATATGTTTGGGACTTCATCAGCTTCTTATTTCCTTCAAGTTTTGCGATAATTCTCTTTTACGTATTTGGTACGTTGTTAGACTTTACGAACTGTATATTTGTTGCAGATTTTGGATTTCATTTTCACTTACAGGTTAAGTATCTGTTTATTAAATTTGTAAATATAATTGATTGAATTCCCTTCTTCCAAAATGCTCAGTTCATAGGCTGTATCCTAATGTTAGTAGACAATACATTGTTAGTTACCTGAAGAGCTTCAGAACATAAAAATTTTAATTGTTATACCAACATATCTTATAATATTCCTTGCTCACTTTTGCTATTAATGGCTGATTTTATGTATAAATGTCAATAATGGTATTTTTGCATTATGCAAGTGCCTGAATTTGTTATTTTAAAATTTATGCTTGCTATTCCTGTTATTGCTAGGGGCTAGGCCTCTCAACTATTAGAGGCTTAAATAGCAGGTTTTATGTTGCTGCACTGTATTTTTTTTTCCTTACTAACTAATAATCAATCTAAGAAGAGTCATGTAAAAAGTTATAGGCACTGTTGTTCAGCATTTTCCTTAAAACACATAAGTAAAATCTCTAAGGCTGCTTGTGCTGACATAAGACTCTTAAATGTGTCAGTTTTATTTTACCTCTAACATCAATAGGATAGAAGAAGGTATGCCTGTTGTTATGAACTTTCCTCCTGCAATGTTAGATATTTTCTGAATATTGAAGATTTTAAATTTCAGAGGGTGGACTGTACGCTTCTGCATATTTCCAAGACTCCACTAAATTGCATAACTTTTAAAGCATGATAGTTGGGATGTTAACTGATATATATATGAAGTTTGGGAGCATAATTTGCTCATAGATATGGATATTTTTATGACCTTGATGACAGGTATAAAACATTTTGGTGTTCTATTATCCTTTTCAATGATAATAATGCCTCCTGTGCCAAATAAAGAAATGGATTTTATTTCCTTTGGTTCAATTGGGCAGGATGTTTACTGGAAGAGAATTTTGCCTGCCTTCAGATTATAGCATACTTTTCTTTTTCTAATGTTTTGTGTTTGGCGTGTCTCACAGTATATTTGCTTTTATTTTTTTCTTTTTAATATCTTTTGCTGTTAGTTTTGCCTTGTAACGAATGTAATTTGGCTCTTCAGGTCTTGATCAGTTTATTGGAAGGGATTGTTTGTTGCCAACGGTCCTCATGTTTTTGGGGTATGGGTTGGCTATTGCATCATCAACATACTGCCTTACTTTCTTCTTTTCTGACCACACAATGGCTCAGGTTAAATAGAATTCCATTTTCTTTCAGATTCAGGTATTTGAGTCATCAGGTTACTCTATCATGGATGTTACTTTTTTATCATAATTTCTTTTTCCTTTTTGTTTTTGCAGAATGTGGTTCTTTTGGTCCATTTCTTCACTGGACTCATTCTGATGGTTATCTCATTTATTATGGGCCTTATACAGACAACAATAAGTGCAAATTCTTTTCTTAAGGTTGGATTCCAGTTCTTTTTCAATTATTTACCTTTAATAGAGGAGAATAAACAAAAGTATCCATACTATCATTGATAGCTTCTATGGGATGAAGTCAATGAGTGGATGCTTGTTTAATTTGCCTTGATTTTGACTTTTATGCCGATAATTTTCTCGGACAAGTGAAACCATTTTCAATGTTCTTTCTTCAACGCAAGAGAATGTGTGTGTTTCCTCAATATCTTGTTCTGCTTTATGAGATTTCATCAAATTATATATAATCCATTCGGTGGCCTATTTACTTCGTGTATTATCATTGCTACTATAAATCACTTGAGAGCTACTCATATCTTCTAGGTTGTACATGCATATATTGCAACTGTCCATTCCGTTGACGAATAACTTGTCTTCCTTTTCCAGAACTTCTTCAGATTATCACCAGGATTTTGCTTTGCTGATGGACTTGCTTCGCTTGCTCTTCTACGGCAAGGGATGAAAGATAAATCTAGTGATGGGGTTTTTGATTGGAATGTTACCGGTGCCTCCATTTGTTACCTTGGCTGTGAGGTGAAATTTAGAATTCTAGCTGCTTCACATAAAATATTGCTTCTATGCTTGTTTATGCTATTTCATCTTCTTAGTCGTATGTTTCTAAAGATAATGGAGGTGTCCATGGTTGGACTTCCATGCTTTTGTAGCATGCAGGGTTTCTAACCCAAATTTTTGTCCTGAGCTTTGTAATGCCAACAAGAATCAATTTCAATTTTTCAAAGTAGTTGTCTTCAATTGTTAATTTTCAATTATTTTCGTTCTCCTTCACAAGTGGAGACTATCAGCTATATGTCCATCATTGAAAAAATATTGCTGTGCAAAACAAAATTTAAAAAAAAAAAAGAATTTAGTTAGAAAATGTTAGAAATTAAACAATGTTTTTTTCGCACATCTCATGCATTGACTGCCTGCAGTAATCCCTGCTTCCCTGCACATTATGTACTCAAAATCTTTCAAAATTGATTACACTGTTACTCCTGAATTCTAAACTTGAGGTCAAATTGGGAGCCTACTGGATTGTGAGTTATGGGTCATTGTTAAACACCAAGATTGTTTAACCCCTCTTGTCCCAATTATCCTCTCCATTTTATGGAGCCTCTACAAAGGCATCTTCTTTATTTTGCCTGATAAGTATTACTTCTCATCTGCTGTATATGTGGCTCAGGCAAAGATTTCTCTGTGATATTAATTTTAATCATCTGGCATATGTACTTTTTTAGTCTGTTGTTATGTCATGTAAAGATTTTCTCTTGTTGAATTCATTTTAAACATGTGACATGAACTCTTTTTGTGCTGATCTGTGTACTTTATTTAGTCAAGTTAATTTTCCCAAAAAAAGTGAAAAAAAGCTACTAAACCAGGTCCATTGTGGATTTGATAATGTAATCTTTGTATCTTTTTCACTAAAATGAATCTTCACCTGTTTTCTATCTTAATAGCTCCAGTTTATGTAGAATTTGTTACTTGATATAATGTAAATTATTGAAAACGACTTTTGGCGATGGAGTTTTGGCATAGAGACATGCTGTATGCGTATAAATTGGTAGCAGCAAAAGCGTTATGACATAAATGCTTTATTTGTTCCATTATGACATAAATGTTATATTTATCTCTTTTGGTGTTTGAACACATACTCAAAATGAACATTCACTAGCATTTTAAGATTTGATTCTATTTTCTCATCTATGGCAGAGTGTTTGTTACTTCCTCATAACACTTGGACTTGAACTCTTGCCATCTCACAAATGGACACTAATCACAATCAAGGAGCGGTGGAACAGTTTGAGAAATCTCCTGCGTAATTCTTCTTCTAGTTATTTGGAACCCCTTCTAAAATCTTCCTCAGAAACTGCTGCTCTTGACCTTGATGAAGATGTAGATGTGCAGATGGAAAGAAATAGGGTATTTTCCGGTTCTGTGGATAATGCCATTATCTACCTGTGTAATCTTCGAAAGGTATTTTCACATATATATGCTGTCTTCAAGTTAACTGCAGCAATCTGCCATTTTATTATAGCGATATCCATCACCTATTTTAGGTTTATCCCGGGGGAAAGCACTCTGATGCAAAAGTAGCTGTCAATTCATTGACTTTCTCAGTTCAAGCAGGGGAGTGTTTTGGCTTCTTGGGAACAAATGGAGCTGGGAAGACTACTACTCTGTCTATGATATCTGGTATATTTCAAATATTTTCAGAGTCAATATTGTATATGTGAAGCATATTACATGCATTCTTTTCAAAGACAAAAACATTTAGTACATGTGGTCTATCCCCAGCAAAGATGGTTCATATTATGAATTTTTCTAATTTATTGGAGGATTTCACTTCATGAGGAATAATCACCTTCCTGTGAGGATTTATTACTTTATTTTCCAGTGATTGTTGTATTTTATTTATGCATATTAGATGACCCAGCTCAATGGATCATCGTGAGAAATTGATAAATTTTAGATTTTAGAAAAATATGCCAGTAGATAGTATCACAATCTCTAGCATTAAAATCATTAGAGTGGAATGTATGTCCCATATGTTTTATTTTAGACCAATCTGTTCCTGGATTCTGATTTACTGAATGAGTTTTGTGAAAGATATTTTATTCCTGTTTCTGAATTATGTAATTTTTTAATGCAGGAGAAGAATATCCGACTGATGGGACTGCTTTTATTTTTGGTAAAGATATATGTTCAAATCCCAAGGCTGCCCGTCGGCTTGTATGTTTGACCTCAACTATTTTTGTTTCTTTTTTGATTGAATGGACAACAGCCATTTAAAAGACGTGCTGTTGATCTATCTGACTTCTTTTGGTTTATAATTACTTTGACAGATTGGGTATTGCCCCCAATTTGATGCTCTACTGGAATTTTTGACTGTCCAAGAGCATCTTGAACTTTATGCAAGAATAAAGGGAGTTGCTGAGTACAGGATAGATGATGTACGTATTTATTATTAAAGTTTTATGGTCACCAATATCCTGTGTTTGTTTACATAACTTCAGTAGGCTCTGAGGTTTTCTTTTCTGTGTTTGGGCTTTGGATATATAGAGTTAATCAATAGCTGCACACGTGTATTTGGATCTTGTAATCAAATTCACTGAAAATTACAAAGCAACAATTATCTGCTGCTTTGTATAAAAATGTTTCTTGAGAACCATATTAAGAAATCCTACTATTTCTAATCATGTCGGCAGGTTGTTATGGAAAAGTTAGTCGAGTTTGACTTGTTGAAGCATGCTAACAAACCATCATTTACCCTAAGTGGAGGTAACAAGCGCAAATTATCGGTTGCAATTGCAATGATTGGAGATCCTCCAATAGTCATTCTTGATGAGCCATCCACAGGTATATATATTTTTCGCTACTTTTGGCATATTAATTCTTTTAGAATGGTTGCACAGGTTGCTAATGTGCAAATCCCTTGAGATTACTTGGACAGGCTTCTTCTAAAATTGCATAATTATAGGCTATAAAAGACAACACCTTCTGTGGTTGGCATTTAATTTTGATTATGCTATTTTTTTTTTTATTTTGCATGGTGAACATCTATTTTTGCTGGTGAAAAATATTTGAGAAAGAGATTGTAGTTTAATTGGGCCAAGTTAATATTATTTTTATCACTCTTCATTTTGAAAAAAGGGAATATTTTAACTCTGAAAGGTAACACTTTGATCAACATACACGTAAGTCCTATATTATTTGTAAAATACAGATTCATCAAGGTTGTCACCACCTTTACAAGTTTAGTATTTAGGGCTTAGGTTATAGAGTAAGAGAGACGATGGATGCAAAAGGAAATGAAAAGCATATCCCTAATTTATGGTAGCAACGATAGAAAGAGTCTTCAAATAGAGAGCTCCAAAAGTTGGGTAACTTTGCCAGCAACTTCTCTGGTTTCAACTGTTCAACTCCTTTATCAAGGTGATATTTCATCGCATAAGCCCAAGAACAACCCAACTTACTTTCTAAAACGATTTGCTTTTTCCTTTTTGATAAGAAACAGAATTGATGGAATGTTTTTGATAATGAGTTCTGGACTTCTGTACCAAATGTGGACTTTTATTCAGACTAGATCAGGATAGTTGGCAAGTATGAATCACTCTCTTTGGCTTCTTCTCCTAATGCAATTTCAATGAGGTCTGGTATGATTACATGAAGAACAAAAAGAAATGTACACTGTTGATTATTGATTTGATCCTTTTGAATATGGCTCTGAGTCCATGTTTGAGCTTGGTTTAAGGAGAGAAAAAGAGAAGTACCAAAAATGAAAAGTGAAAAAAATGGAGTATCTACCTCTACTTATGTAAGCCTCTTTATGTGTGTTCGGTAACCATTTGTCCCAAAATCTTTGGAAAGACCATAGCTGTTAAAGTTTAAAATGGTCCCTTACATGTAAGGCAGTATTTCAGTTAGGAGGTTTGTCAATTCTGAAACATCCTTGGTTGTGGAAAATGCTGATTTTAATACAATCTTTTTATGATTTAAAAAAAATTGTCAGTAATATATATGTTTTATAGGTTTGTTTGTTCTTTCTTTTATCAATATTATTGTCTTCCATCAGCTCAATGTGTAGGGCAGCTACTTACTATTACATATTTCAGGGATGGATCCTATTGCTAAACGATTCATGTGGGAAGTGATATCTCGTTTATCAACTAGACAAGGGAAGACAGCAGTGATTCTCACTACCCACAGCATGAATGAAGCTCAAGCATTATGCACCCGGATTGGGATAATGGTATGGGTTTACTTTTCATCTTGCAAGCTCAAGGGTTGAGACACTTCTTAGCGATCACTGTCTAAGATGCATTGTCTATCCTGCTAGGTTGGAGGCCGTCTAAGATGCATTGGGAGTCCACAGCATTTAAAAACACGATTTGGAAATCATCTCGAGCTAGAGGTATTTCCTGATATATAAAAATTTGTTTCTGATAAGTGTAAAATTAACTATTAACCCACTCTCCTGCAGATTCATGACATAAAAGTTTAAGAGCCTAATCAGATATTCAATACTGTTTCCTCTGTCCTTAGGTTAAACCTACTGAGGTCGGTTCTGTGGATTTGGAAAACCTTTGCCAGATTATTCAAAGAAGACTATTTAACCTTCCTTCTCATCCAAGGAGCTTATTAGATGATCTTGAAGTTTGCATTGGTGCTATTGACTCCATTTCATCAGACAATGCATCAGCAGCAGAGATTAGCTTGTCACAGGAAATGATACATACAATTGGACGCTGGCTTGGCAGTGAAGAAAGAATAAAGACACTTATAAATTCCACATCTGTTCCTAATGGGTTTTTTGGTGAACAGTTATCAGAGCAGTTAGTTCGAGATGGTATGACAGATCCTTGTACATTTTGATTTGTTTCTTCATTTACCTCTGATATTTCTCATTCTGCTAGATGTGACAAATGTTCAAAAACTTTCAGGTTTCTGTTTGTCAAATGTTTATTGACTGTGCTAAACGGCTTTCTCATAATTGCTCTTGTGATCTATAAAAGTTCATGGGACAAACAAATAATTCCTGTGCTTTACTGCCCTAAATGATTTAGTGATGGTAATGACATTCATGACAACATATTTAGTACTACATGACATTGCAATAATCATCAACAATTTGTTATTCCTTGCTTTGTTTCTGGATATAAAAATGATTTTTCCTTGTGCCTTGTTATTTCAAGAAGTTTTTGCTTACATACTAAGTTTTGGGTATAAAAAGTTGTTAAGATTTTTCTATCATCCATGTTCCGTTTTTGCTGTCATTTGCATGAACATGCTGGTACTTTTTGTGGTCTTATCCACTTCTGCGAACTACTTTTCTGATCCATGGGTTGGTCACGTTTTACATAATTGCTTTGTCACTTTTCTTCTTTGTATGCCAAGGTGAATTATGCTTCTGGCACTTCCTTTTTCACCAATTTGTTAACTACAGTGTATATTTATTTTCACCAATTTGCTATATATTGAAATTCATTATGGAACATTGTTTTACTGTTTTTTTATTTTTTGCTCCCTTCCTCATAAGGTGTTTGACTTGTTTGAGTTTGTGTAGGTGGTATACCGTTGCCAATATTCTCTGAGTGGTGGTTATCCAAAGAAAAGTTTTCAGTGATTGATTCTTTCATCCTATCGTCGTTTCCTGGTTCAACATTCCAGGGTTGCAATGGGTTGAGTGTCAAATATCAGGTGAAATCAGTACCTTCTGCGTTTATCTTTGGATTCTTGTTGCAGTAGATGACAAGAATGTCAAATTCAATATTGCTCTATGGTATTCTAGGAGAGAGAAATTAAAATACTGAAAATATGGCAACCATCTTTCCTATCTTAATGCCCTTGGTTTTAATATTACCATATTTTTCTTCATATTCTTAGCAATAAAGTGAAATGCATGGCAACTGACTTGGAGGACAATGGTGATACTTGATATTGTGGTAATAACACCATGAATTCAAGGCCATGCTGTTAAGTTTGAGCCTGAGATCAACCAATAAAGGGCCTGATTCCAGTGGATATTGATGCGGGTTTGAATATCAAAGAATGTAGCCTCAGCCTTAAACTGCAAAAATATTTTTTCACTGAAGGATTATCAGTTTAGCTTACATGAGATTAATCTTACAAAATTATTAGCAATGGTCTTGATATGAACTGCCAAATTTGTGTTTGTTTGCAATGTATGCATAAAGGCTCTGTTTTGGTGTGTTGGTTCATTCCTTTGTGTATAAAAATGTATTTACCAATTCAACTAGTTAACGATCAAGACTTTGACTGCAGTTGCCATTTGGGGAAGCTCTCTCACTTGCGGATGTTTTCGGACACCTAGAACAGAACAGGTGAAAATAAGTTGAATATCTCTTTAGTCTTTAGTTTTATTGCCCATATTGTTTAATTAGTTTCATCAAACTGATCAATGTTTTGAAAAAATCTGTCAGAAATCGGCTAGGAATAGCAGAATACAGCATCAGCCAATCAACTTTGGAAACCATATTTAATCACTTTGCAGCAAACTCATGATTCATGACTTAGCATCCATACTTACATACCTCTAACTTTTCTTGCTAATTGTAAATATTAGAATTCGGTAATGTATATATCTAGACATTTAGCAATTTCAACTGTAAATACTTCATTAATTAGAAGATTTTGGGCTCACAAAAGGTATCAATTGCATGCTATTTTTGTTCTTGTCATGCATCTGCAAATTGCAATCGTGAACTGGGAATGACATGACACCAAGTGCCATAATTTCAGGGGATGCTGTGTTTAACTTTCCATGCATTTTGTGTACAAATAATGATGAGGCATATAACTAGCTTTGGTTCGCAGTGAGAATGTCTTTGCTCTTACCTTTATTGAATTTTATTTTGCAAAATTTTCATTGGATTTCCCGCGTGCTTCTATGTTGGAGCATACTGCATGAGATTAGACATAGGAGATAAAAACAAAGTTACATTTCAAACAAGTTGGTTCTTTATCAGGCAAGGGTAGAGGTTAGTCAGTCAAAAAGAGAACATGTGTAGTCTTGTACGTGACTTCTTACAATGCCTCACACGAGGTCATGCAATTTTCATGAACGCTGTGTGTAAAATGCGAGATCACACTGCAAATTCCGTTCATAAAATCAAATTAAAAACGAAAGTAAAAAAAAAAAAAAATCCAAAATTGGTAGTGGATCATCATTGTGTAAGGTTACCAAATGGACTTCACACGGTCGATAAAATACAACATCATGCCGTAAACTCTTTGTGCACAAACACGATTTAAAAAAAAGAGTCAACAATTCTTACAAAATTGATGGTACAAAGCGAACCTATTTTTTTGACTTCTTTCTTTCAAACCACAAGTTTCAAATAAAATGTGTGAAATTTTTTTAAATAATTACTTTTTTAAGTTAATTTGTGAATTATTATTATTATTATTTAACACAGTCTAACAAAACGAAATAATTTTTTACGTTTTGGTGATGTCGTTTTTGTCTAACATTGGCATAATGGTTATTTTGGTTTAAAAAAATGATAATAACATGTTGGTACATTTAGTTAAAATAAGTAATTATTTAAAAAAATTTCTTAAAAAATTTGACTGGGACAAATTTTATATATATATTTTTTATAGTTTTAAAAGATATATAAATAAACGAGAACCTTGTATGAATTATTAAAACAGCTTTATGAAGCGAAATTTTAGGAGGATTATGGAACAGAAATCATCCAGCATATAATGTATTGAGGAACTCGTTTTCCTGTCCACGAATTAAATGTTGCTTAATAACTCATTAATAAAGCCGAAGCCCTGGGAAACAACGCGAGAACTTGGTGTTTGAATTAATTAATGCACAAGGGATTTATAAACATCATCATCATCATCATCATCTTCTTCTTCTTCTTCACTAGAGGTCAAAGATAGCAGCAATCAATTAATCAATCTTGGATTTTCTGTAACAATTCCCTCTCTCTTGTATATTGTATATTAGAAAGGACACATCCAACTATTACAACAAATGTCATTTTAATTCTTCGCAAATAAATTCCTATTCCTAACTTCATTAAACAAAAACACTTTTTAAACACAAACGAAATTTCTTTTTGTTCATAAAAAAATATACAATATATGTCCTAAAAAACTTTAATATCACTAATACTTAATAAGCTATTCAATAAAACAAAAACTCAAAAAGTGTTTCTATTTATTATTTTGTTAAAATTCAGTGACTTAGATGTTGTTTCTCTCCCTTCTAAAATATTGCTTTGCTCGCATGAAATCCTTAATCAATGGCCATGGGGGAATAAGCATTATGGGAAAGCAACGAACCAACTGCCTGCGCCAACCGGGACTTGCCAACAACTTTTGACAATCTAGTCGACTTTGCAATTTTGTCTGATAGTTTAGAAGACATAAAAATTATTCTTGTACCAAACTCTTTCGCAGAGAGTTTCAATGATTCTAGAGTTAAATGACATATTCAGTTGAAAATTAACCTGCTTAGATTTCACACAACAAAATAAACACTTCTTGTGATTCAAAAACATAGCTTTATATCTTTTGTCAATGTTCTATGCATTCGTATCGTTTCTGATCACGTTAAAAGCTTGAAACAATTTAAAATTTGGGGTAATTTACAGTCAAAATTCTCTAACAATACCTTGTTTTCAATAGATATTTCAATTTTCAAATCTAGTTTTCCTGGTCAAATTAATATTGTTGGTAGTTGTGCTTACAATTTTAAACTTTCCACGTCAAACGGGTAGTTCTTACCTTCGTGTTCATATATTATATGGGACCTATCAAATCGTATTCCCTTCAAATCATTCTCTTTCTACGGATGCTCTGAACCATAAAGTATGTGAGTGAGTTGTGATACAAACTTTAATTTTTAAGTTTGGAGCTTAGTTTGAGGCACAAGTTTTTTTTTTCTTTTTTAAATTTAATTTTAAAAATGTCAAATGTACTCATTAAAATGTTTGATAAATCATGTCATTCCTCTTTTGCTTGTATTTGATATTTAATAATTTTGTTTTATAAATTAAAGGGTAAATTAATTACGTTAATCTTAAATGTATGCTTCATTATTCTTCATAGTAATCGTGAGCAATTAATGATTGGAAATTGATATGATAACTATTAAATGCCATTTAATTGATAAGAGAATATGTGCTGCCTAATTCATATAATGCTCAAAATTAGATTTCATCCTAATAAAATTATTTTTGGGAAGTCATCAATACACATTAGGGTTTTATCTTTCCTTTATTATTCCTTAATTTGCTGACATAATTAAACTTAGAATCCACTTGACTCTAATGTCTCTAGAGAATCCACTTGGCTCTAATGTCTCTACGTATCCAACAATACATGCATGCCCGAAAATTAATCTATAGAATTTTATATTTGATCAAGAATATATATTTCCAAAATTGAAAAAGAATTTCGTTTAGTGCAAGTGAATTCGATTGTATGCTTGGGCAAAGAGAACCATGCTATAACTGTTAAATCCATGAAATTATTAAAGGTTTGTCCCAAATTATTATCTGCATTTGCAGGAGTAAATTAATTACGATGTAAATATAGATATGTAGAATGATCGTCTTATACATCATACTATTATATGTCTTTAACTCCGTAGTTTAATTGATCCACCACTTCTTTATTAACAAGTAGCTATCGCACTTGCCTTTGATTGAGTTCATTATTACAAATGTACATTTATTATAAGATCATGTTGATAAATTAACATAAAATACAGAGTAATTTAATCTTTCAATAATGATAATTAATCTACTACTTATTCACCTTATTAAGTCGTTTATCATCATCATCATCATTTCGTCTTCTTCGTCCTCCTTAATTACTATTATTATTTGCACGATTGAGATAGTAAGATGCTTGCGCTTTCACTAATCTCTGCTCTCTTTCTCTTCTTCATCTCCCTCTCTCCCTCCACTTCCAACCTTACTCCAAACAACTTCAATGGCCTCTGAATAATCTTCTGTCCATCATTTTCCTCCTCGTTCTCCACATTCGCATACTTGGCCACCAAATCCAGCAGATCCTTGCACTTCCTTTTCATGCTGCTAAGCTCCGAGTTCAAGTCTCCATTCTCCTGCTTCAAACGTTTGTTTTCATCCATTAGGGTATTGAACTCTGGCAACGATGAATTCGACGACGACGATCTTTGATCTTCATCAGATTCTTGTGCTACAGCTTGGTTTGCTGCAACCGGTGCTGGTTGTTGCTTGTTTGCCCATGCTTTTCTTCTACGAATGTTGCATAAGAGATTT
The DNA here is from genome assembly GCA_032401905.1 of Swietenia macrophylla. Classification (NCBI taxonomy): domain Eukaryota; kingdom Viridiplantae; phylum Streptophyta; class Magnoliopsida; order Sapindales; family Meliaceae; genus Swietenia; species Swietenia macrophylla. Next base: position 7,289,057 of record CP135577.1, on the reverse strand, counting down.
CGCTCGCCTTTCCGAAACATTTCATTGCAAAACTCCCACCTGCTCGTTGCAACTTTTCGAAATCCCTAGAAGCATACATGCAATAATTTTAAAGGATATTTATTTTTTCAATTTCTAAGACGAATTAAAATAATCCCAATAAGAATATTGTTAATTAAGCACTAATTACCCTGCCAGTCAAAGTCTAACTTGCAATTCTGTATATAATAGGCAAATGTTCAAACACGTTATTTATTATTATATAACCTACATGCATATGCTGACTTTTTTTCATCGAGTAATTTTTCTAAGGAAAAAACCTTGAATCTTGTGACGCGATTGCCTCTATTTTTCATCAAAACTTCCAGTACAATTAACTTAATTAAAAACACAGAAACTTTGAATAGTTCAGCTGTTATATGGAATAAATTAATCGGAAATTTGTTATGATATTATACATACATAGGTATTGAGCTGCCGGACAAAGCTAGAGAAGTTGCTGTGTTTGAAGAGCTTCGGCAGAAGATCTCGGGCAAACTCCGCCGGCTGCCATACTACGAACCCCGTCCCGTCTCCGTTCCACGATATGACGCTATCGGTAGCCGGATCCTCGATTAACATGTAAGTTTTCAACAGAAATGGTGGTGGTGTTGTTTTTCGAACATATTCCTGCAAACCCTTATCACAGCAGCTTATAATATTTGTAGACTCCATCATATAGTTCACAGATTAATTACTCTAAATTTAAATAAAAAAAAAAGGTACGAAAGGAAAGCAAATAACTAAAAGGAAGAAGTAGATGAAGCGGGGAAAAGAAGAAGGGCAGTTAAGAACTCCCAACCCCAGCAATAGAAACCCAATACGACTCCAGAGTTCATGAGAAATGCAACGCAATTCAATTCCAGGATTTTATATTCCTTGTCTCTTTTAATTTTGGTTTCTCTCCCAAGCGAAATGAAATGGGCGAAACGTGTGGATTTGAAGGTTAAAAAGTCCTACATACAGGGAGAGATGTAAAAAAGCATATGCATGGTACACATTGTTGTTATTAATTTAATTGACTAATTAATACAATATGCATGGTAGTAAATATATAAGTGTATGTGCAGAGAGAGAGAGAGAGAGGGAGAGGGAGAGGGAGAGGGAGAGAGAGAGAATGAGGGAATACTATGCATAGCATTTCTTGGTCCAGGTATAGTATATATATAGAGAGATGAGGAACAAACATATATATATATATATATATATCTCCACCGTGTGATCAAATGAATACGGGTGTTTTTTATTTAACTATTCTCTTGAATGGCTAGCTAATTGTTTTGACCCGCCAATCAAAAATATAATTCTATTTTATTGTGAGAATTTGAAAACTTAAATTGGCAGAGATTTTTCATTTTTCTAGATCAGTGGGGGGTAATCTTGTTGGCAACAAATTTCGTTAAAATAAAAAGAGTTTAATTCCTTTAGGTGTGTTATAAAGTATAGTTTGATTTATAACGTGCAAATTGTTGAATCTAGAAATCCCTATATTGATTTCTTCTTCCTTGACCAAATCAATGTTCTAATTCTTTGGAGTTTCCTAAATTTTATTTTTTGTGTTATTTCATTTCCATGTCTTAAAATTGGCTTTATTTTCTCCCACACCTGCAATAATGCATTGCTCACGGATAAAGCAATCAACTGTGCTACACCCTCCAATCAACCATAGGAAACAAAATATAAACGCATTCCCACTTGGGATCCGATCCAATATCTTAATGCTTCTACGTATCTTAATAGCCAATCACCAATTACCGTGCTTATTCTGTTAAACGCAAATAGAGGAAGCTTCCATTCCATGAAAGAATATTATGATATGTTTGAAGTCGAGATTACATCTGTTTTAAGTCACATTATCAAATCAATAGTTATTTCGTTAAGTAAACAAATAGGTAGTAAAATATTAATTGGTAAATAAGTGGTCGATAATATTAGTGGTCAAAAGTAAAATTTGCCATTTCTTTTATCATTACCGTTATTATATTTTTAATGTTTTTTATATTAAAATATCAATCAAAATTTTGCACGTAGTACCAGTGTAGCATTGATTTGACATATCAATTAAGAATTAAATTATCATATCACTTGAAAGTGTCCATTAGTTAGTTGAGAGGTGATTCGATACTCCACTAATTGATGGTAATAAAATGAATCTATTAACTAAAATTGCCTACAATTAAGTTAAGGGACAATTGATTATAATAGAATTAAATTTTTAATTGAAGGTGTCTATCATCACGCAGCTCAGCTGAAAGGCGATTAGTGATAATTATATAAAATTATTAACTAAAAAAATGCCTACCACTCAATTATAGATAGATTGGAAATAATAAAATGAAATTATCACTATAAGCATACAGATAGTTTACTAACTATCCACTCAGCTCAAGGAAGATTGGCAATAATAAGATAAAACTATCAAATATAAATAAATACATAGTTTACTAAACTATCATTTAATTTTTTGCTTTAAAGATGAATATTAACCAAGTGATGGTTTGACAGTATTAATTAACACTACGTAATTACTAAATTAAAAAAATATAACTACTTATTCTTGTATGTAACACCATTTTTATCTTTAATATATATGTTATATATTTATATATAAATAATAAGTTATATTTTTGAAGATATATGTGTTATATAAGAAATAATTGGATATTTTAGTAATAAATTATAAGTTTAGGGTTAAATAAATAGAAAGAGTTATATTAATAGTTGAATTAATATTTTTATACTTGTATAAATAGAAGAGTTTACTTGTGTTTAGGGTTTAAGGTATTGAGAAAAAAAAAAAAAAGAGGTAAGAGTAAAAGACAAAAATAGCAAAGAGACAAAAGAGAAATAATAAATTTTATTTTTTTATTTTATATTAATTTTTAAATTAATGATTTGCTATTAGTAATAAACGATTTTATTTCTTTAAATTTTTATAAAATATAATGATTAAATCTTGTAATTAAATTTTAATGTTGGAATTAATTTTTTATGATTAAGAAATTTTAAAAAATTTATTTATGGAGAGATATTTAGGAAAAAACAAGATTTTTATAGAAATAATATTATGACAGTAACTCAATTCATGAATTTTATAAAATTATATTTTTTGAATTTGTCAAAATTGTTTCAACTGAATAAACTAGACATCTTTATGATTGTTATAATTTTTTTGATTAAAAATTATTATATTTTAAATTTTTAATAATTTTTCGAATCTGACTATAGGATGCAGAAAATTACTCATTTTTATATAATAATTAAATGACAAAATTATTTTGATTAATCAAAATATATTAAAAAATTATAAAATTTTATATTCTGATTTTTAATTATATGTAGTTTATCATATTAAAATTTCAGAGTAAAATTCTATATTTATAATTTGTTATAAAATTTTGAATAAAAATAATTCACTATTAATTTCTATTTGGTAGAATTTAATATTTTAAAAATAATATTTTTTTTGAATAGTTAGAGTACGAATTTAAATTCAAAAATTTAATAACTTATGGTTTATATATTTTTATTATCTCTATAAAATTTTATAATATTTAAGAATGTATTGTATTTTTTAAAAATTAATAATTGAGAATTACTTAGTATATGTCATAATACTGTCAGTATAAGTGATTAAATTTAAACTATAAAAAAAATTTAATTTTATAAATAATTTGAGACCTAATGAGATTATATGTGCTTTATAAAAGTGTATAGTAACCTTATGAATACTAAATTTTTTTATTATTGATCAAAACATTTAAGTTAATTTTAATTATGATTGTCAAGAGGTAAGTATACTCGATTTTTAAAAGAGAAATCACAATAAATATTTGTATATATTCGAATATATTTTTAAAAAAATTTTCAGTTATAAATTCTTATTTTATAAATTCTTATTAAAGTATTTTTTTAAAAATTGTTATATATTTATGTGGATGTTTATAATATATATATTATTGTGATTGTAATTGTTAATAATTGTGTTATTGTGATTATTTTTATATCACGTGCATTGAATTTAAATATGCACATATGCATTATGTTTAAAATAATGAGAAAGTGATTTTGTAAGAAAAGTATTCAAAAAAGTTAAGTTTTGTGTGTTAAGATATCAAATTTTTTTACTTTCTTAGCAGGCAATTATAAATTATATGAAGTTTTTATTATTTAGTGTGGTAATTTGTTCAGATTTAGTATTATTATTATTGTTCATTATTATTTCGTATGATATAAGAGGGATTTTCGGGGTACCCTTAGGTATAGTGGTCTTCACGTTCGTGTAAAGAAGTATTTTTATATGTGGGAGACTGTAACGATGATTAGGGTGAGAATGTGGCTTTTATCTTCGGGTATAAGTATTTATTATTTTTATTAAAAATTAGATGCCTCATTTATACTTACCCCATATATGGTATGTCATTAACAAGTAACATTGGCTCATTCAATAATAAGTGATATATGAAAATTTACTAAGAAAGTAATTGAACGGAGATATTCTTAAAAAAATTTAAAAAAATTTATATAATATTTAAATGTTATAAAATTTTTAGAACGAATATGATTTCATCTCATACCATATCATGTGCATGCATTGCATAAAGGTGTATTAAATATAAATATGTATATATTTTATATATATGAAAAATTAGTATACTTACTGAGTTTAAAATTGTAACACCTCCAATTCTAAAAAATAAAACAATACTAAAATATTTACAAAACCCATATGATTATGAAAAACTTTTTTATAATTTATAAAAACTCGTAAATAAATCAATTACTCAAATATTTCAAATTATGATTAACTACAAGTCTTTAAAATAATTTTAAAATTAAAATAACAGACGAAAGAAAATTTTTAAAAGTCCTAACGCTTAGGGAAACTAAGTGACAGCAGAAGTTCAGCCAAATCTATTCTCTAAGTACAAATCCTTTAATCATATGGAATCACAATAAATTATAGTGAGTTTTAAACTCAGTGAGTATACTAGTTTTTCATATATAAAAAATACATACATACTTATATACGACTCACTTGTATGAAATGCATTCACATGATATGGCATGAGATGAAATCATATTCATTTCAAATATTTCGTAACATTTAAATGTCATATAAGTTTCTTTCAAATTTTTTAAGAATATATTTTTTTAATTACTTCTTAGCAGGACTTCATATATCACTTATCACTTAATGAGCCAATGTCACTCGTCGATGACATACCGTATATGGGGTAAGTGCAAGTGAGGTATATAATTTTTAATAAAAACAATAAACACTCATGTTCGAAGGTAAGAGCCAAACTCTCACTCTGATCATCGGTGAGTCCTCCCACATGCACAAATATTTCTTCACACGAATGTGAAGACCACTATACCCAGGAGTACCCCAAAAATCTCTCCCATATTATACGGAACAATGAACAATAATAATAATACTAAACCCGAAAGAATGACCACATTACACGATAAAAGCTCCATATAACTTATAATTGCCTATTAAAAAATAATGAAATTTGATATTCTAATACACAAACACTTAACTTTCATAAGTATTTTTCTTACAAATACACTTTCTTATTACCTTAAACACAATGCATATGTTCATGTTTATATGTCAATACACGTGAGAGAAAAGTAATTACAATAACACAATCATCAACATTTACAATCACAATAATACGTATATTATAAACCGTCACATAAACATATAACAATGTCAAAAATATACTTTTATAGGGATTTATAACTGAAAAATATTTTTAAAAATACATTCAAATATATACATATGTTTTATTGTGATTCTCTTTTAAAAGTCGAGTATACTTACCTCTTGACAATCACAATCAAGACTAACTTAAATATTTTGACCTATAATAGAAAAATTTAACATTCATAAGACTCCTATACGCTTCATAGAGCATATATATTCTCATTAGATTTCAAATTCTTCATAAAATTAAGTTTTTTCATAATCTAAATTTAATCACTCATTCTGATAGTATCATACTATATTCTAAGTAATTTCTAATCATTGATTTTTTGAAAATATAATACAATCTCAAATATTATAAAATTTTACAAAAATAATAAACATACGTCAACCATGAGTTATTAAAATTTTTGAGTATAAATTCGAACTTTAACTATTCAAAATAAATTTTACTTTCAAAACATTAAATTCTACCAAATAGAAATTGACAGTGAGTTATTTTTATTCAAAATTTCATAACAAATCATAAATATAGAATTTTGCCCTGACATTTTAATATGAAAAACTAGACATATTTAAAAGTCAGAATATAAAATTTTATAATTTTTTAATATATTTTGGTTAACTAAAATAATTTCGTCATTCAGTTATTATACAAAAACGGGTAATTTTCTGCATCCTAAAGTCAGATTCGAAAAATCATTAAAAATTAAAAACGTAACAATTTTTAATCAAACAAAATTCATAACAATCATAAAGATATTTAATTTATTCAGTTAAAACAGTTTTGGCAAATTCAAAATATATAATTTTATAAAATTTGTGAATTGAATCACTATTATAATATTATCTTTGTAGAAATCTTATTTTTTCCTAACTATCTCATCAAAAATAAAAATTTGCTAATTTCTTAATCATAAAAACTTGCTAATTTCTTAATCCTAGAAACTTAATCTCAACAATCACAATCTGATTACAAGATTCAATCGCTATAATCTATAAAAATTCAAAGAAAGAAAATCGTTTATTAGCAATAGCAAATCATTAATATAAAGAAACCAATATAAAGCAAGAAAAATAAAACTTATTATTTCTCCTTCACCTTTTTCATATTTTTGTCTTTTACTCTTACTTTCCTTCTCTCAATACGTAAAACTCTAAACACAAATAAATCTTTTTATTTATACTAGTATAAAAATATCAATTTAGTCCTTAATATAACTCTTTTTATCTATTTGACCATAAACTTATAATTTATTGCTAAAATATCAAATTATTTTCTATATAACACATATATCCCTAAAAATATAAATTATTATCTATATAAATATATATTAAAGACAAAGAGGGTGTTACAAAAATTCATTATAATTTATTATGATTTTAGATGATTTGAAGGATTTGTTCCTAAAGGATAGATTTGATTAAATTTTTGCTGTTACTTGGTTCTTTAAGTATTAGGACTTTTGAAAATTTTCTTTTATCAGTTATTTTAATTTTATAATTTGTTTTAGAAATTTGTGATTATTTTATAATTAGAAATATTTGACTAATTAATTTGTCACGAATTTTTTTTATAAGTTACAAAAAATTTTTCATAGTCGTGTAAATTTTATGAATGTTTTAATATTATTTGATCTTTTAAAATTATGGACGTTATATATAGATATTTATTAATTTTAACTAGAATTTAAGTTGGTTTTGAAGTTAAAATATAATTGTATATTAATTAAAATAATATTCAAGGTATCTTATGAATAATATTAAATATTTTCCTTAAAAATTAAAATAGATATTTACACTATTTTAACAAATTTTCCTTTTAAATGTGCCAAATCAATTATAACACCGTTATATATATATATAATTTAACTTTTACCATTAAAGCAAAAGACGGCGGTGGACAAACATTAGCTGCTGAATAAAATTAACGGTTTACCAAACTAAAGAATTCATGCAAGTCAAGGTGGGTCGTTATATATATATATATATATATATATATATATATATATATATGCATCTAGTTTCTAGAGCGTCAAACGTACGCGCTTTGTGAATGGAAAGAGTTGAACGTGGGCATTCCAAATATAAGAAGGTTCTGAATTTGGTTGAGGAGCCTGGCTGAGCTTTCTTGACTTTTACTTTTTTTAAAAAAAAAAAAAAAAATTGTTTTAAAGATTATCTTTTCAATTTGGAATAAATTGCGTGCTGATTTATTGAATTGAAATAGCAAAAACCCGTTCACCAACCACAACCTGGTGTTCCCGAGCAAGTTTCTTCTTTTGCAACTGGATAAGATCTTTGAACTGCGTACTATACGCAACCAAAAAAGAGAAAAAGAAATCAAGCGTTGTTCGCTGTTTCTTTGGCACACGAGATTGAAATGGCTTTATTTATTTAATTATTTAAAATACAGTATCAAAGAAGAAAATGTTAATTTATACCCAAATTTAAATGATTTAATTCTTGAATAATTGTATTCCATGCATCCAAACATGAATGGAAATGGAAGGATCTAATTTGTTCAATATTAGAATAGGTTTCTAAATACAAAAAGTATCTAGTATTAAAAGAATTCAGCTTTATTTTTAAACCATAAGAACCGAAACCCATCTTCAGATAATTTTGTTATGTAACACTGTAGACGTTGTTACTGCGATGAATTTAATGCCACTCTGCTCATGTTGATGGCTCCTAAAATCAATCGAACGCCTCTAATTTTGGATACAATTAAAATATATTGACATCATTAGACATCATTGAAATATTAATTCAGATAACGAAATTAAATATTTTAATAAATTATACTAAAATTAAATAATAAAAATCATTAAAAAAAAATTATCGGTAAAATGTAACAAGATTATTATTATCATTATTATTATTTTTTTCATATGAACTAATTTTGAAAATACCAACCGTTTTGGTATTTTTTATTAAACACCAATGAATTATATTAAAATTAATGTTTCTAAAAATAAATAATCTTATTTATTTGATAAATATTACATCTATATTATTTTAGAAGAATAATAACACTCAATAACTTATGAAAAACTTATCAAAGCTGGTAAGAAAAAGAAGCAAGAATGAATTTATAAGAAATTCATGAATAGATTTTGATAATAAAATTAAAAAAAATAGAATAAAATAAAATTGATGATTTAGTGCTGGTCTTCTCTATAACCATGCCTCGGTTGCTTGCCGACAAACCCAAAACACTGCACTGTAATTACCGACGTATAGTCAATCAATTGACTAATCCGTTTCGGACCAAGATGGAGCCAATTCAGTGGCCTTCACTAGTAATGGGCTGGGGTTTTCTGAATGCTCATGGCCCAACCTCAATGGAGTCTACGGAGCACTCTATCGTTTCTTCTGAAAACCTAACAACGTTCAACTTTCCCTTTTTCCTTCATTCCATTTTCTTCAAGGCAATGCTTGGTCCCTCGCACACATTAATTTTTTAATAAATTAATTTAAAAATACATACTATTTCATATAAAATTCATAAACTAGATTAAAAATAATAAATTTGTTATATTAATATTCAAATAGTATTAATTAATAATAATATTAAAATATTTCAAATTTTATTATTTAGAATATTTTTATCACAATAATTGTATTGTAAAATTTTAGAAATTTTATCTAAATTATTTTTAAATAATTTGATAATAAATTAATAATATATATTTTAAAATTTTACTTACGAAGAACAATTATGAAGAATAAATAAATTAAAATATTTATCTTTTAATTAGTTAATTTATATTTTTTTAAAAAAATTATCATAAAATAAAATTAAATTTTATGACAGCTGTATAATATCCCCTGTTTAATATTGATTTTTCTTTTGTAATAAAACCATCATCATGTATTTGCATCAAAGCAAAATATAGTCATTCACGATAGGGTTTCATATCTCTCAAGAGTAGATGATAAATCATCTATTAGTTTTTCATCTTTCTAAGCCAACGTTATTGATTTCTCTCTCTCTCTCTCTCTCAAGAAATTTTGTAGGGGATCTTTTTGTGGACAGTCTTTTTTTCATGCGAGATCTAGTGGTTTAAGAACTGTAGAAACAATCTTGGGTGGCAAAACCTTTCAAGTTCTTAAAAGGAATGGCGAAGGGAAAAAGAAAGAAAATTGTTGGATTTTCATGAAAAGCAAAATGACACTAAGAGTAAAAGAAATTTTCGTTTCCCTTTTTTCTCCTTTTGGTGTTATCTTTGATATCTATTGTTCCCTTTATGTT